>CAUYRH010026756.1:0-22080 GCA_963574655.1 Perodicticus potto
GAAGGAGGGGGAGGAGAGGGAGAAATGGAAGGAGGGAGAGGAGGGGGAGGAGAGGAGGGGGAAGAAATGGAAGGAGGGAGAGGAGGGGGAGGAGGGGAAGGAGGGGGAGGAGAGGAGGGGGAAGAAATGGAAAGAGGGAGAGGAGGGGGAGGAGGGGAAGGAGGAGGAGGAGGGGAAGGAGGGGGAGGAGAGGAGGGGGAAGAAATGGAAGGAGGGAGAGGAGGGGGAGGAGGGGAAGGAGGGGGAGGAGAGGGAGAGGAGGAGGGGACGACAAAGGGTACGGGATGGAAGGAGGCGACGGGAGCAGGGGGCAGCCAGGCAGCATCCCGCGGGGTTAGGAGCTGCAGTCCACAGCTCAGCTGCCCGCTGGCCGCCTCCCCTCCGGCAATTAAGCACGAGGAAGCTCCTCCTCATCCATAAAGTGCAGCAGGATAACAATATCCGGCTCGCTGGGCACCGCGAGGTGAAGTGAGGTGAAGCTCGCAAAGCCCTGGGCGCCGTATGCATAGTAACGGGCCCTGGGTAAACGCTAATAATGTTCCTAGGAACTGCTCCTGTGACCGTCAATACGCGGCCCGTAGGAAAAGGAGATAACCGTGGAAAACAATAAGACCCCGTATGGGGAGGGAGGGCGACAACCCACGCTCCCCGCGGGCGGGGAAAAGGAGTCCGGAAGGAGGGGGCGGAGTGCGCGCGCCCCAGACGCCCCCGCCCCGCCCCGCCCGCCGCGCGGCGCGCCCCCGTCCCCCGGCTGGCCTCGGGCGCCTGCGCGGGACGCGGAGGGGGCGGGGCCCGCGGGGCGGGAGCGCGCGCGGCGCCGGCAGCCTTGCTCTGCCCAGACGCCGCCCGCGTCCCCGCCAAGGGTGCAGAGCTCGCCGGCGTCGAGGGCGTGGCGGCCAAGCTGCGAGCGTCCGGCGCGGCTCCGGACTCCGCCTCGGGCCCGGCCGCCTCGGAGACCGGCTCTCGCTAGCCCCGTCCGGCCGCCGGGCCGCTCCGCTCCCTCCCGCTTCCGTCCTGCGGGGCAGGGCGCGCAGGTGAGTCTCCCTCGCACGGCGGGGCCGGCGCCCGTCGTCCCGGAGCCTGTTTGCGGGCGACAGAGGTGGGACACCGGGCGGGGGCAAAAAGTTAAAAAAAACAAAGAGGCCGCCCAGCGCTGCCCGGTGGGGGGGGCGCCGAGGAGCTGAGACCCCGCCTCCCGCTCCAGCCCTGGTCGCGCCCAGGGTCTTCTCTGGCACCTCCTGGGTGGTGTCCTGGAAAACAAAACCAAAATTATGTATTAAAAGAAAAAAAATTTCCTCTCCACCAGCAACAGTTCTCTGCTACCAACTGTTTGACTTTTTGACAAGCTGACAGGCCCAACCCACTCTTGAAGGCAGGACAGGTGCATTCAGGGACAGCCTGGAAGGTGGAAGCCGCTTTCCTCCGCGATGCTCGGAGAACCGTCGCCTGAGTTAGTCCCTAACTTCTTTAAACTTATTTATCTGCTTCCCGTCCGCTGCCAGGACAGGTAGAGAGCAACAGAGGTCTGTTTCCAGGTTGCTTCATGCCTCTTCCGAGCACAATCTGATCATCTCCTTCAAAGATTAGGATTCTGGAGTAGGAAGCAGTTCGGCTTCGTGTTTCAGATACAAATTAGCATTAAAGTGATGTTCTGCTGGAGTGCTCAAAACCAAAAATAACCCGCTCCCCCATGTTGAAAGCTACCTAGTACACCAAATTTATTCGAACTTTTCATGAACATCTCTGAGGGGCTTTTTGGCAAGAGAGGCAACTGATTTGTCTGTAGCTGTGATTACATGTGACTTAAGACTGTTTCATTAGCTTTGGTTCAATATGGTAAACTGTATAACCATATAATCAGAATCTAGCTATTTGTGCGTCAAGACAAATTTGTTGGTTTCGGTGGGGAGTTTGTACTGGTATTCTAGAAATGGACTCTTCTGTGTGTAAAGATTATGAAAAACCTGAAAACTAAAGAGCCCTTTCTTTAGCCATGTCATCATCTTTACATTTTACTACATTGGCAAGCCATTTCTTTCTTCACCTGGGAAGAGATTTCAGTGCATTTAGGGGAAACAAGATTGTTCCTGCTATTGAAATGTAACATTTGTCAAGCTTCTAAATATGTGAATGTTAGGGTAAGGAAATGAGGACACATTTCATCTGGCTTTGGAGTTGTTAGTTGAAAGACTTAAACATCATGAGAAATACTGTGACTTGGAAGTCTTCAAGTCCAGAGGGCTTGAAGCCTGTGAAATAATGGAAGCCCTGAAGTTTAATACTGTTTTCTATTTAGACCTTAAAAAAAAAAGGAAGGTGAAGGTTAGACAGTGCTCTCCACTTTTTCCCTGGAAAGTAGAGTTTATATTGAGAGGAAATGAGGTATATACAGCAAGACAAAGAGCTTCAGTCTTCTCTACTCTGATTCTTTATTAAAGCTTGTTGTTTGCATATGTTTTGACAGTTGATTTTTGTTGTTTATTTCTGTTACCTATCTCATGCTAAGAAGTATCACTATTCCTGGTGTAGCAGGAACCTTGATAACAACAGTAACAGGATCAATTCTAGATTATTTATAAAAACAGGGCATACATCATTGAAACATACAAAATACAAAAATCAAATTTTCACCGTTTTTCTTTACTGTTGCACCAAATTCTTTTTTTTTTAACCATACTACTAAGAAATATTAATAGTAGAATTCTACCTGTAAGTGGTGAATTAGGAGAGAGTAGAAGGTAGGGACTTCATGGTAGCTGTTCAGACCCCCACATTGACCATTCTGTTTATGGCTTTTTAAAAAATTAGTCAAAATTTATAATTTAGAAGTAATAAATTTAGCAATTCAAAGCATCTGTGAGTGTTTTGTATATGAGAGAACCAATATGGAGAAGCCAAGTGATTTTTCTAAGGTTATTCAGCAGGGCACCCAGAGAGCTGGAATTGGAGCACTTGTTTGCATCCAGCATTGCTCAGTAGCATCAAAAAATTTAAAAATGCATCTAGGGAAGCATATTCTTTTGAAGAATTATTTTTTAAAAAATCACAGAGGAGAATTTACCTTTTCCTGATTAGAACAGAAAATGCAAGCTCAACTCCACGTGCATGACATTTTGCCTTGATGGATTACTTTTGTCAAAGGGCTTGTTCTAGCGCAGCAGATGGTTGTGCTACTTGGAGTTTTCCACTCATTTGATGTTTCCATGAAGAAACAATTTGCCAGAAGCCAGCGGCAGCTATAGTTGCGCTAGAGATGATACTAAACCCTGATTAGCACAGACCTTTGCTTGCAGAAGCTGGTGCATATTGGTTCAGCCTTTTCTTCTGGGCCAGTCTTGGTTATTAGCAGGGAACAGCTTTATTTGCTGATAGTTGGAGTAGAGCAAAGTTAGCAATGCCTTTACTAATAACAGCTTAGCAATATACTTTTCTGCACTAATGAAAACAAGTTATGAGCTGAGTTGCCTTATGTGTTTTATTTACATATCTCTATTCAAATTTTACTGCATTTATCATGTCAGAAAATTATGAAATTGGTCATGGTGTTAAGCTGTATCTGAATAATCTTTGTGACTTGGCTTTAGCAAGAACACCATCACATGAATAATAATGTCTCATAATGTATGCATTGTATTATGAAGTAAAATTCTGTAAGGTCCCCAGAAAGGCAGCATAGCCTTTTTCACCTCTCTCTCTGTTTTGAAATCTTAAGATGTTTTTATTCTGGAGCCACATTACTACCTCCAGTGATTGCTCTAGAGCTCATTTTATTGACACATCTGATACTGAATAGTTTTCTTGAAATGATATAAAATGGATTAGTTTTTGTATCTTGGAACTAGATTATTTGGGGATGGATTTTTCTCATTTTTTTGTGTTAATATCAGTTCTACCAATGGTTCTGGTATTCCCGGGGTCCTGTCACCCCAACAGTGCATTAACATAGATTGTGCCTATAAAAAATAATTACTGAGCACTATCTGCAAAGCATTATTCTGAGCACTTAGCATGTATTCTTGCATTTAATCTTTCTAATATCTTTATTGGGTAGGGATTATTATTATTATCTCCATCTTATAGTTAGGGAAACAAACAGAAACACTAAATAATTTGCCTAATAGTTCTGGAGAAGCCAGAATTCAAATCTAGGAAGTCTGATCATGGAGCCTGAACCTTTCTGGACAACATATAAGGACTGTTCATACTTACTTGCAGTTACTGTGGTTACAGTGTGGTTATTTCAGCAATGCATCCCTTTTTTTGAAGTGTATCAAATATATAGCAGTGTATATGTGAAGAAGAGGTAGCAATGCTGTAAAGGGCAAATAATTTAACAATAATGTAAAGAATTTGAAGGTAAAAAAGCTATATAGGACATTATTGGGATAACCAGCAAATTTGAATATAAATTATGAATTAGATAACAGTATTTTGTCATTGTTAAATTTCCTATTTTTGATAGTGATATTGTGGGTTATGTAAGAAAATTATCTTGTTCTTACACATTAAAGTATTTGGAAGTAAAAGTAGACTACATCTTACTTTCAATGGTTAAAAAATACACATATAAAAATAAGAGAATGATAAAGCAAATGGGCAAGATACAAGTAATTGCTAACCGGGTAAAGGATACAGCATACCTGGGTTCCTTGTACTGTTCTTCTTACATCTGAAGCTACTTTGAAAGAAAAAGGTACACAGAATTGAAGGTAGAAAACAGGAAATGAAGGTGTAACATTCTAAGAATTTTTTTTGAGTCAAGTGAGGGATTGTTTCCTGTATTCTCTCTCTCATGTTTTTAAGAGTTAGAGGAGGAAACTTGAAAAACCAAAAATCTTATCAAAAATATGTTGCCTTTCTCAAAGTTCCAAATCTAGCCATTCAGAGCTCCCCAGTTTGCCAACCTCCAAAAAACCAGACATGGTATTTTCCTTACCTCTTTTTTAGAGGGAGGGCGAGAAAGGGATAAAAACACTAGTGCCTCTGGACAGCCCATTTTTGGTGATACCAAAAGTTAAATTGAATTGGTTTTATGATTTTCCTGCCTAAAAACCTTCAGTGGCATGCTGGCATTGACTGATTTTTATGTCAGAATTCTGTAACCCTCTTTTCATGGCAGCCTGGCCCAGATATACCTTTCTGCCTTTGTCTCATGCCACCCCCACGAGGCACATTGCACGGCAGCCACATCAGCTCGTGAGGCCTTTGTACATACGGATCTTTTTGTCTTCCTGCCTTTGTTCATGTACTGTTGGCTTTGTCTGGAATCCTCCCATTCTCTTCCTGCGGAAACTTTATTCATCCTTAAAGTCTCACCATAACCTCTTTTGGGACTTTGTCTCTAATCCCATGCAGAATTAAATTTTCCTTTGTGCTGACATACCAGTGGGGTAATCACAATGCTGTCTGCTTTTATTCAGCCGTCCTTGTTATAGAGCATAGACCGTGAGCTGGAAACCATGCCAGGACCTAGAGATTCAAAGACACTCACAGTCTGGGAGGTAGGAATCATTTATAAACAACAATCATAATGTAAGTGTATAACAGAAGAATAAACAAAGTGTTGTAAGAACTACAGAGTCTACCTGACAATTTATCCTTGAAGAAACAGATTGTAATGAGAACCTCGTGAGATATAATACCAACCTTTCTCATAACACTCACTTCTGGATTGGAGATTTCTGGCACAATAATGAAAGGGATAAATTAAAAACAATTGTGTCA
Source organism: Perodicticus potto (assembly GCA_963574655.1). Classification (NCBI taxonomy): domain Eukaryota; kingdom Metazoa; phylum Chordata; class Mammalia; order Primates; family Lorisidae; genus Perodicticus; species Perodicticus potto. The sequence continues at coordinate 5,725 of CAUYRH010026756.1, forward strand.
TAGTATCTGGGGGCTACCCAGGTAGATATGTTTGATACAAAACTGAATATATGGGTGGCGTCTGTGGCTCAGTGGGTAGCGCGCCAGCCCCATACATCAAGGGTGGCGGGTTCAAACCGGGCCCCTGCCAAACTGCAACAAGAAAATAGCATTGTGGCGGGCACCTGTAGTCCCAGCTACTTGGGAGGCTGAGGCAAGAGAGCCCTAAGCCCAGGAGTTGGAGGTTGCTGTGAGCTGTGTGATGCCATGACACTCTACCAAGGGCAATAAAGTGAGACTCTGTCTCTACAAAAAAAAAAAAAAAAACCAAAAAGCTGAAAATACAAGACTAGATTTTGGGGGAGAAGTTGAGTCTCGGTACATAAATTTGTCATCTAGATCAGTGATTTTCAGTGCATGTAAGCAGGAAAGACCAAGAGGAAGAGTCCCTTGGGGACGTATCTTTTCTCAACTACCCATCCTCCTGATTGCGCAAGGTTCTGCTCTTCTCCCTCAGCTGTGGTGACATCCTTCTTGGCTTAGGAATTGAGAGGTTTTTTTTTTTGGCCGGGGCTGGGTTTGAACCTGCCACCTCCGGCATATGGGGCTGGTGCCCTACTCCTTTGAGCCACAGGCGCTGCCCTGGCTTAGGAATTACTGTGTGAACTGAGAGACAGCATTGACACGTGTGTGTGTGTGAGCGCGTGTGCGTGTGCGCCAAAGGGAGGCAGAAACTAAGTTGAGAACGACTGGTAGTTCAGCAGTTAAAGGCTCCAATGTGGATGAAACCACCCAGGAGAGTAAGATAAGGAAGAGGATGGGGATGAAACCTAAAAGAGACCAATTTTCAAATGGGGACTAAACAAAGAGGAGCCAATGGAAAAACAGTGTTGGTAGGTGAGGAAAAACTAGGAAGGACCAAGTCGCAGAAGGCCGGGGCACAGAGAGGTCTGAGAATGAAAGAAAGGGGCAGCAAGGTCATGTTCTACATAGACGGCTGAGACCTGAATTAGGTTCCAACAGGTATACCTTGGAGATACCCCAGGTTCGGTTCCAGACCCCTGTGATAAAGCAAGTCAGGTGAATTTTTTGGTTTCTCCATACAAATAAAAATTCTGTTCCCACTCTCCTGTAATCTCAAGTATGCAATAACGTTATGTCTAAAACAACGATATACATACTTTAATTTAAAAAAACTTCATTGCTAAAAAACGCTGTTATCTGAGCCTTCAGTGAGTTGTAATCTTTTTGCTGGTAGAGGGCTTACCTAGATGTGGATGGCTGCAGACTGTCAGTGTGGTGGTTGCTGAAGGTTGAGATGGCTATGGAAATTTCTTAAAGTAAGACTATGAAGTTTGACACTTCAGTTGGCTTTTCCTTTCACAAAAGTTTTCTTTGTAGCATGCAGTACTGTTTAATAGCATTCTACCCACAGAAGAACTTCTTTCAAATTGAGAGTCAATTGCTTGCTTTGGCAGCACACATACTAAAATTGGAACAATACAGACAAGATGACATGTAAATTCATGAAGCATTCCATATTTTTTCCAATGTAGTCAATACTAATATGAAACCAGCAAATGAATAGCTGCACTTCCATATAAGAGAAAAACATGACTAAATCCAAATGGGGAGTTGGGGCTTGGTGCCTGTTGCTCAGTGGTTAGGGCGCTGGCCACATATACCAGGGCTGATGGGTTTGAACTTTGCCCGGGCCTGCTAAACAACAATAACTACAACAAGAACAAAAAGCCGGGGGTTGTGGCAGGCGCCTGTAGTCCTAGCTACTTGGGAGGCTGACACTAGGGAATCGCTTAAGCCTAAGAGTTTGAGGTTGCTGTGAGCTGTGACGCTACGGCACTCTACTGATGGCAAAATAGTGAGACTGTCTCCAAAAAAAAAAAAAAAAAAAGTTAACAAGTTAACTTTTAACTTGTTAAAAGTTAAAAGGGGGGAGGGGGTTGCTGCCCCCTAACGTACACATGTAAGGGTATATAGCACATCTCCTGGGTGACGACCTCACTACAACTTGGACTCTACCTAACAAATGTAAACTAATGTTTTGTACACTTAGATCAATCTTAAATTTAAAAGAAAGAGGAGTCAGTCCTTTGAACCTCTGCTTTGTTGACTAAGTGTATGTGATATTCTAAATCTTTTGTTGTCGTTTAGACAATGTTCATAGCATCTTCACCAGGAGTAGCTTCCATCTCAAGAAACCATCTTTGCTCATCTCTAAGAAGCAATTTCTCATCTATTCAAGTTTTATTATGAGATTGCAACAGATCAGTCACATCTTCAGGCTCTACTTCTAATTCTAGTTTTCATGCTATTTCCTATTTCCTATATCTGCAGTTCCTTCCTCCACTGAAGACTTGAACCCCTCAAAGTCATCTGTGAGAGTTGGTTACTTCTTCCAAATCTCATTAATGTTGATCGTTGGATCTCCTCCCATGAATCATGAAATACTCTTAATGGCATCAAGATTGGTAAATCCTTTTCAGAAGGTTTTCAGTTTACTTTGCCCAACTCTATCAAAGGAATCACTGTCTGTGGCAACTATAGCCTTATAAAAAGTATTTCTTAAGTAGTAAGACTTGAAAGTCATAATCCTTAAACCACGGACTGAAGAATTGTTGTATTAGTAGGTCTGAAAAGAATATTAATCATCATCTACATTTCCATCAGAGCTCTTGGGTGACCTGGTGCATTGTCAGTGAACAGTAAGGAATTTTTTTTTTTTTGCAGTTTTGGCCAGGGCTGGGCTTGAACCCACCAACCCCGGTATGTGGGACCGGGGTCCTACTCCTTGAGCCACAGGCGCTGCCCCAGTAAGAGTCTTCTGAGCAGTAGGTCTCAACAGTGGGTTTAAAACATTCAGTAAACCATGCTGTAAACAAATTTACTGTCATCCAGGCTTGGTTCTTCCCATTTATAGAGCATAGGCAGAGCAGATTTAGCATAATTCTTTAAGGCCATAGGATTGTTGGAATGGTGCAGAAGCACTGGCTTTGGTTTAAAATCATTGTCTACATTAGCCCCTAGTAAGAGTCCCATCTGTCCTTTGAAGCTTTGAAGCCAAGCATTGACTTCTCTCTAGCTGTGAAAAGCCTAGCTGGCGTTTTCATCTACATTGAGAATCTGTTGTGTAGTGTAGCCACCTTCATCAGTGATTTTTAGCTAGATCTTCTGGATAACTTGCACCTTGCACTCATGTTACGGAGACGGCTCCTTTCCTTAAACCTCTTGAGCCAACCCGTGCTAGGTTCAAACTTTTCTTCTGCATTTTACTTACTTCTCTCAGCCTTCATAGAATTGAAGAGAGTCAGTCAGCACCTTGGTCTGGATTAGGCTTTGGCTTATGGGAATGTGGCTGGTTTGATCTTTTATCCAGACCACTAAAATGTTCTCCAACTCAGCGACAAAGCTCCTTCGCTTTATTCACACAAATTCATGTGTTCTCTGGAGTAGCATTTTTAATCTCCTATAAGAATTTTTCCTTTGTGTTCACAACTTGGCTAAAAGTTTGAGGCAAAACTCCTAGCTTTGGGGCCTATTTTGACTTTCAAAATGCCTTCCTCACTGAGCTTAATCATTGCTGGATTTTGATGTAAAGTGAGAGATGTATGACTCTTCCTTTCACTTGAATGCTGGTAGGCCACTGTAGGGTTGTTAATTGGCCTGATATCAATATCGTTGTGTCTGAGGGCAGAGGAGGCCTGAGGAGCAGGAGGGAGTCAAGGAATGACTGGTCAGTGAAGCAGCAAGCACACACACATGTATCAATTAAGTTCTCTGTCTTAGAGTGGTATATAGTTCATGGTGCCTTAAAACAATTACATTAGTAACACCAAAGATCAGTAATCACAGATCACCGTAACACATACAACAGTAATGGAAACATTTGAAATATTGTTAAGAATTACCAGAATGTGACAGGGACACAAAAATGGCACCAATGGGCCGGCTTGATACAGGGTTGCAACAAACCTTCTGGTCATAAAAAACACAGTTATCTACGAAGGGCAATAAAGTAATGTGTTAGAAAACTACTGCTGTCTATAATGAGGGCAGTCATAGCCAGAAGATGGTAGCTGAGACTTAACTACCATTCAGGGGTGGCTGGAGTCGAGGAAGGTCACGTGCAGGTCCTAGGAAGTTGGTAGGAAAGGTGAAGGAGAAACAGGTGCAGTGAGGGAGGATGGAATCCAAAGGGTGGGGAGAATGGCACGGGGTCCTCCAGGAGAGTGGAGGAGTCAGCATAGTCCTTTGTGCTTTGGTGGGAGTTCCTTGTGGGTAACTCATCTTTTTATTCATCTAGTATCCTCCAGCACCAAGCAAGAGGCACTCAGCTTATGTTTATAAAGACAAGTAAGGATTTTACTTTTTAGAATTAGTCTTGACTGATAAAGTAGAATAACAAAAATCACTGTTTTTATCCTGTAATTACTGCTCTGCAGTGTACTCCTACGGACTTGTGTTCTTTAAAATAAAAGGGAAAATCACAATTAGGTACTCTTGAGGTGGTAATAATCATGATCACTTAAATTGTCCTGTGCTTGGTAGGTATTTCTTAAATTCTGTGTCAGCGTCTTGGAATGTGTTATGTCCAAGGTGCTGCTTTGGTGCGATGTGCAGCTCATTACAGGAGCTGGCTGTGAACACAAATAGTCCCTACGTGACAGATTGTTTTGTTATTTTAATGGAGGGACACCGTCAGCTCCAGGAGTATGACTTAGAATTAGTGATTTTTAAAAGTTCAGTAAAAGGGCTAGGCGTGGTGGCTCACACGTGTAATCCTACCACTTTGGGAAGCCAAGGCAGAGGATCTCTTGAGGCCAGGAGTTCAAGACAACCTGGGCAGTAGTGAGACCCTGTCTCTACTAAAAATGGAAAAAATTAGCTGGGCATTGTAGAGTACATCTGTAGTCCTAGCTACTCTATCTGCTTCTTGGTATATTCCCCTTTATGTAGCATTCTGTTTGTTTGAGACAAAGTCGCCCTGGGTAGAGTGCTGTGGTGTCATAGCTCAGGCTGGTCTCAAACTCCTGAGCTCAAGCAATCCACCCGCCTCGGCCTCCCAGAGTGCTAGGATGTATTATACTCTTTAAAAGTAAATGTGGTATGCCTGGCATGGTGGTTCATGCCTGTAATTCTAGCACTTCAAGAGCCAAGGCGGGTGGATCACCTGAGCTCAGGAGTTCCAGACCAGCCTGAGCAAGAGTAAGACCCCTGTCTTTAATAATAACCAGGCATTGTGGCAGGTGCCTGTAGTTGGAGCTACTCAGGAGGCTGAGGCAAGAGGATTGCTTGCACCCAAGAGTTTGAGATTGCTGTGAGCTATGATGCCATGGCATTCTGCTCAGGGTGACAAAATAAGACTGTGTCTAAATAAATACATACATACATATTCAGGAAAGGGACCTTTTAAATTGTCTTCTATGTTAATTTTTCTTTTTTTTTTTTTGAGACAGAGTCTCACTATGTCACCTTCATTAGAGTGCGGTGGCATCACAGCTCACAGCAACCTCCAACTCTTGGGCTTAAGCAGTTCTCTTGCCTCAGCCTCCCAAGTAGCTGGGACAATAGGCGCCTGCCACAGCACCTATCTATTTTTTTTGTTGTTGTTGTTTTCATTGCTGTTTAGCACACCCAGGCTGGTTTAGACCTGCCAGCCCTGGTGTATGTGGCTGGCGCCCTAACCACTGAGCTACAGGCGTTGAGCCAGTTAAATTTTTACCTACTGTAAATGTTTCTAATATCAACAAAGGCCAATTTTATGGACAACTTCTGATTCTGTGTAGCTTAATTCCTTGGGAGTATATTCAAAAAGAACAAATTGGTTAAGAAAGGTAAAATCAGCTCATCACAGACCATATTTCAGGGTGCAGATGGTGAGTGGATCTGTGTGGGTTTTACTCTGCGATGCCAGTTTCAATGTTGTAGACCTAAAACCCAAAACAAATATGGGAAGGCCATTCTGGTTCATATTTTTCTTCTTAGTGCTTGAAAACTAGAGTACATATTGATGCTGTCTTATTTTATATTATCCCCTCCAATTTCTCCAGAAAACTTTTTGCATTTTTTTCTTAGTGTATCATTGCCAGTGAAATATTATGTAAAATATGCTAAGCAAATCAAATTGGTGTATATAGAATTCATTTATGAGGGTTGTAGTGAGTTGATTTAAATGCTGATTTATCTTCCCTAAATAAAATTGCTTCATGTGATGAGTTTCTATCTTGAGAAACTGATTGATTGGAACATTATTGGGGTCTTCAAAATTTTATCTCTGTGTTGTTTTCTTAGGTGCCTGATACCCTTCCTGCTTTTAGAGGATAATGTTAAGGGACGCTATGAAATCTTGGAATGACAGCCAATCAGATCTCTGTAGCAGTGACCAAGAAGAGGAAGAAGAGATGATTTTTGGTGAAAATGAAGATGATTTGGAAGAGATGATGGATTTAAGTGATCTGCCTACCTCACTCTTTGCTTGCAGTGTCCATGAAGCAGTATTCGAGGTGCAGGAGCAGAAGGTGAGCACATCTCCTCCATTGGCCTGCACCAGTAGCATGTTGAATGTATGTGGATTTGGGGAAACAGAGTTTTACTGGCCCCTGACAAGTTAAACACGGAAAGTGCATGTCCACCGTCAGGTATTGCTGCAGCATCTTTGCTATATTTTAGAAAGAGTATCAGTCGGAAAATACTTGAAAAACAGTTCTCCACAAAGATTTTAAGAAGCCCCGCTTTTAGTGAACTCTGAATCAAGTCTTATTAAGTCCATTCATTTTTTCATTTATTTTTGGAGACTATAGTTAAAAGCGTGTAATATTTAACCCGTCTTCCTATTAACTTGGAAGTACGTTCACAAAGAATTCGTCGTCTTCTTAGAGCTAATTATGTACAACCTATTAGGACTGTTGACGATTTTATTGTAACAAAATTGTTAACATTTTTTCTATTGTTTTCTACAAGTTCACTGTGAAAAATGGTTGAGTTTGTTATTTTAAAAGTTATTCTCCTTTAGTTCATTAATTATTTACCTGGGAAGAGAGGCTTTTGTATGTGAATGTCTGCGCGTGTGTTTCTGTCATGACCTCACAAAAGCCTATAGGTCTTAGTTTTACGAAACTGAAATATTTCTACCATTGGTATATATTTTCCATAGAATAATATCACTGGCCTTTAGTTTTCTGTCTGTGCACGTGAATATTTTCCTTCTGGTGACTTTCTTGGAGCAGAACTTCCATGCAGTTTAACCCAGTATGTACTTAATCGCCTATAATGTAGGAGGCACTGTACCAGCTGCTTCAGGGGACAGAGCAATAATCATACAGATTCTGCCTCACAGGGTCTAGTCTAGTGGTAGGGATGACAAATAATTATGACATAAAATAGAATATTAATGCCTTCTGAAACACGTGAAAGTACACTGAGTTCTCAAAGGAGGGGAATCAGACAGTTGGAATAAGGGAGCTCCTGGGGAGATGGGATTGGAGAAAAACTATGAGAGTAGGATAAGATTTTAGCAGGGAAGGGAAAGGGAATTTTGCCTGGAGGGGACAGAGTGAGCAAAAGAGCTAATCAGGAGAGTGTGGGCCACGTCAGGAGTAATAAGCGGTTCTCTGTGGCTGGCGGATGGGTATATGTGGCAGAAGTTAAGAAATCAGGTTGGAAAGGTGGGTGTGGGTCCGTCTTGCAAAGCCCTGTGCGTGTCAGGTTCAGGAGCTTGTCCTCCTAGGAGTGTCAGTCCGAGCTCCATGTTAGGAAGATCAGCCAACAGCACCCAGATGGCAGAGTGGTAGGTGGAGATGCTAGAGCAGGGACCAGTGAGGAAGCTGTCCCAGTGGACGTGCCTGGAGGTGATAGACCCTCATGTTGTCCATCCCCCTCTCTGGACCCAGGGAGAGGGATATGGTTGCCAGGTTTGTGTCTTTGGAGGTAGTTCTCATTTACAAATGCTGTTTCCTTTCCCAAGTTCAGTCATAATTTAGAAATCCTGAAATAATCCTTTCTAGTTTTTGCATACTTTTTAAGAGCTCTAAATTTTCATGTTATAAATTAAGTTGACCTTGTTTATTTGTTATTGTAAGGAACTAAACATATTTCCAATTTATCTTAAAATTATATTCTTGAGAATTCTTTCTGGAAACCTCATAATTTTATCTGCTTCAAGTTTTTCTTTTTAACCAGAGCCTGAGAAAATTTAAACTTGCTAAAGCGGTGAATTCTTGTTGGTTTTTATTTTTAAAAACATTTGGGAGTTGTATCTAATCTAAATTTATACTGGAAATCATCTCAACAGAAATCCTAGAGGCAGCAGTTCAGTGGACTTCATAGGGAATTTTATATAACAATCTTAACAGTAATATCTGAAACTATAAAATATAAATTGCATATGTTATAAAGTTACGTGTAGATAAACTGGATATAAAATGTGGGCAGAAATCACATGTTTCCTTTACATTTTTCTTCTCACTGTCAGTATCTTGTTCTGGAATCACCTGTTTATTCAGGTCATTCACGTATGTGCAAAAACCAGAACATATGCTTCTGATGGATTATAGGCAGAATAATCCTGATTGCAATTAAACACTTTATTTTTGAATGAATTTTTTTCACTGACTTGACAAGGTTTTTGTCTTTATAATCTTCTAATTTCTGGAACAAGCTTTTACAGTCTTTTGAGTAGTGGAATAAATAACATATGTACATTATCATGTAAAGGTAAATCTTCATTTTACTTTATTAGATTTTGGCTCTAGATAATTCATCAGTATTTCTTAAAAATCATGTGCATATGGGTGAGGTGATAAACTGCAAGAAAAGAAAGGGTAAGAAAAATAAACCCAGGAAGAGGCTTGTCTTTTGCTTCATATTTCCCCAGCAGCGGGGTCAATGATTTTTTTTTTAATTTTTATTTTATTTTATTTTTTTGAGGCAGAGCCTCAACCTGTCACCCTGGATAGAGTGCTGTGGCATCATAGCTCACAGCAACCTCCAATTCCTGGGCTCAAGTGAGTCTCCTGCCTTCGCCTCCCAAGTAGCTGGGACTACAGGCGCCCGCCACAATGCCCAGCCGTTTTTTGGTTGCAGCCGTCATTGTTTGGCGGGTCCGGGCTGGATTCGAACCCACCAGCTCAGGTGTACGTGGCTGGCACCTTAGCCCGTTGAGCCACAGGCGCTGAGCCGGGGGTCAGTGATTTTATGCATGTGCTCAGCTAACCAGCAGCTGTGTCAGGAGGACCACAGAGTCAGTACTTCATTTTTTCTTTGACAGATTTGGATTTGTCCCAGTGCAGTTGTATTTGCTTGTTTGTTTGTTTGTTTGTTTGCAGTTTTTGGCCGGGGCTGGGTTTGAACCTGCCACCTCCGGCATATGGGGCCAGCGCCCTTCTCCTTTGAGCTACAGGCGCCACCCAATTGCTTGTTTGTTTTTAATCCCAGTTTTCCCTTTCTTAAAATAAGGAAAAATTTGTCTTCCTCCTGATTTGAACATGAGGAGTTTTCAAAATATAATTTAGGTTTTTATCATGTGAAAAATAGGATTGTTTGGGCAGTGCCTGTGGCTCAAAGGAGTAGGGCGCCAGTCCCATATGCTGGAGGTGTGGGTTCGAACCCAGCCCTGGCCAAAAAAAAAACTGCAAAAAAAAAAAAAAATAGGATTGTTTGTCCTTTCTGCTGTAGGTCTGTGTGTTGGAGGGAACGCAGTAAATTAATGGACAGCAAGATTCTACTTAGGTGGATACAGGATCCTGGGCTGGAAGTTGTTTTGTTTTAGTAGATTGAAGGTTGATGACCATCTTCTTCTGGCTTGAAACATTTCGGCTGAGAGATCTGCAGTCATTCTGATATTCTCCCTTTGTAGATGATGCTTTTCTTACGTCTGGCTGCTTGCAGAATTTTCTCCTTTGTCTTAACTTTGGCAAAGTTAATCAGAGTGTGTCTAGGAGATGCTTTATTTGGATTGAGTCTTGCTTGGGTTATGAAACTGTCTACTATCTGAAGTTCTGTATCTCTTGCAATGCTTGGGATATTCTCCTCCAAGATTTCTTGGGGTAGAGAATCTGTACCTTCAGGACCATCCTCTTCTCCTTCTGGAATTCCTATAATTTGTTTTCTTGAATGCTCTTCCTTGGAGTTACAGCTTGCCGAACTTCTTTCTTGGCTCAGCCCCCCACCTTTGGCTTCATAGAGTCCGATTCTGTCCAGTTTTTCTCCCTCTGGTCAGGAGCCTCTGCTGAGGCTTGCTACCAGTTGGCCATCTTTCCAGAATTCAAGATTCTACTTAGGACTGACTTAAATAAAACTGTTACTCTGGACCCGCTCACCATAGGATGTTCGATCTGAGTTGTTTTTCTGATGCCAATGGTGGGGACTTGTTAAGGCATCTCTCTTGCTCTCCTAGTTGGTAGCACTGAGCATCTAATTGAGTTCCCAGTGCACAGTAGCCAGTGTCAAGTGTTTGTTGAATGAGTGGCTTCTGTAACGTGGTTGTTGAGGATTAGTGATTGGATGCTATGATCAAGAAACAGAATTATGAGCCGGATAAGTAAAGTAGTGCACAGGGGATTTAATCTGAAATTATGCTCCCAGATACAGTGGCCTAAATTCCCTTATGGTTTGTGTAATCATATGCACTATTTAAATCTTTTTATCAAAGATTTCATTATGTACCCTCCAGTTAAAATACACAGAATAGAAAATATTATTTAAGAAAAGCAAATGATATTTAGAGGTTAACTGAGTGAGCAGATCCTCTGGTTTTTAGGCTAACTCTGTTGTTGAGTGTTCTAACACATCCTTTAATCCAGATAAAAGTAAAATCCTTTGAGGCAAGTGCTGTTTTAAACTTGAGATTTGAAAAAGAACATTCAAAGGAGGAATGTTTATGTTATGGTGAACTATATTTTTAACAGAATCTGGAATGTCTTAAGGTCTCAGTAAATGTTTGTTTAACTGAATTTATAGTGCTCTTCTGGCCAAGAATTAGTAAAATTTAGTTAGCATCAAGGCTTGATTAAATACTGGAGAATCATAGAAGCTTAGAGCTAGAAAAGAAATCCAAGTTAAGTTTCTACAGTGGGTTTAGAATCATAGAGTAATTCAGCTTTCCAAGAGTGATTTTTCACTTGTACACTGAAAACTATAAAACTTTGCTGAAAGAAATTAAAGAAGACAGAAATAAATGGGTAGGTATTGTGTCCCTGGACTGGAAAACTTAATATTGTTAAGATGTCGATACTACCCAAAGCAGTCTACTGATTCAATTCAATTTCTATCGACATCTTAATGATGCTTTTTGCAGAACAGAAAAACCTACCCTGAAATTGATACGGAATTTTGAGGAACTCCAGATAGCCAAAACGATCTTGAAAATGAAGAACAAAGTTGGAGGATTCACACTTCTTGATTTCAAAACTTACTACAAAGCTCAGTAGTCAAAACAGTGTGGTACTGGTATAAAGACAAACATAGATCAGTGGGATGGGATAGAGAAACCAGAAGTGAACCTTTATAAAGTATATAGTCTAATGATTTTCAACAATAATGCCAAGACCTTTCAATGGGGACAAGGACAATCCTTTCAACAACTGGTGCTAGATATCTACATGCAGAGGATATAGACGGTCCCTTACTTTGTATCAGATAAAAAATTGACTTACGCCTGTGCCTCAAAGGAGTAGGGCACCAGCCCCATATGCTGGAGGTGGTGGGTTCAAACCCAGCCCCAGCCCAAAACTGAAAAAAAAAAAAAAAAAATTGACTCAAACTGGATCAAAGATGCCTGTAGTCCCAGCTACACAGGAGGCCTAGATGGGAGGATTGCTTGAGCCCAAGAGTTTAAGACCAGCTTGGGCAACATAGTAAGACCCTATCTCTTTAAAAAAAAAAAAAAAAAAAAAAAAAAAGAGTTGAATGTTAGAACTAAAACTATAAAATTTTTAGAAGAAAATAGAAGGAGATGGCTCGGCACTGGTAGGTAGCACAGTGGTTACGGTGCCAGCCACATACACCAGGGCTGGCAGGTTCGAACCCAGCCTGGGCCAGCTAAACAGCAATGATAACTGCAACAAATAAATAGCTGGGCATTGTGGTGGGCACCTGTAGTCCCAGCTACCTGGGAGGCTGAGACAAGAGAATCGCTTAAGCCCAAGAGTTTGAGGTTGCTCTGAGCTGTGATGCCATGGCACTCTACTGAGGGTCACATAGTGAGACTCTGTCTCAAAAAAAAGAAAAAGAAAGGGAGAAAGCTTCATGATATTAGATTTGGCAGTGATTTCTTGGGTGTGACATCAAAATACAGGCAACAACAGAAAAAATAGATAAAATTGAACTTCATCAAAATTTAAAATGTACACCAAAGGATACTATCAACAGAGTTTAAGGCTACCTACAGAATGGGAGAAAATATTTGCAAATCACATATCTGATAAGGGATTAATATCCAGGATATACAAAGAACTCCTAAAACTCAACAACAACCCAATTGAAATATGGGCGAATGACCTGAATAGATTTTTTTTTTTTTCCTTTTGAGACAGAGTCTCAAGCTGTTACCCTGGGTAGAGGGCCTTGGTGTCACAGCTCACAGCAACCTCCAACTCTTGAGCTTAAGCATTTCTCTTGCCTCAGCCTCCCAAGTAGCTGGGACAGGTGCCCACCACAATGCCTGGCTGTTTTTTGGTTGTAATTGTCATTGTTGATTGGCAGTCCCAGGCTGGATTTGAACCTGCTAGCTCCGGTGTATGTGGCTGGCACCCTAGCCGCTGAGCTACAGGCACCGAGCCTGAATAGATATTTCTTTAAAGATATATAAATGACCAATAAACTCAGCATTACTAATAATTAAGGAAATATAAATCAAAACCATAATGAGATACTGCTGTGTCCATTAGGATGCCTGTTACTGTGAAAAAAAAAATACAATTATTGACAGGGATGTGGAAAAATTGGAACTTTCATGCCTTGCTCATGTAAAATGATAGAGCTCTTAGAGAGAACAGTATGGCAGTTCCTTGAGAAATTAAACATAGAGTTGCAATATGATCCACTTATTCTACTTCTGAAAACAAAATAATTGAAAGCAGGGCCTTGAACAAATACTGGAATACACATGTGTGTAGCAGCATGAGTCCTAATAGTCCAATGTAGAAACAACCCAGATGTTCACTGTTTGATGAATAGATAAACAACATGTGATGTATACACACAGTGGAATATCACTCTTAAAAAAGAATAAATTCTCATAATGGCACAACATGAATGAACCTTGAAGACATTATACCAAGTAGAATAAGCCTCTCACAAGTGGACAAATACTCTGATTCCACTTTATATGAGGCACCTAGAGTTGTCAAATTCGTGGAGATAGAAAATAGAATATTGGTTGCCTAGAGGTAGGGAGTTTAATGGGTGGAGAGTTTGTTTGAGATGGCTGTGGTAGTGGTCATATTGCAGTGTAAATATACTTAACGGCATGAGTGTATACTTAAAAATGGATAAAATGATAAATTATGTGTTTTGTGTATTTGACCACAATAAAACATAATGCAAAATAACCCCCATTTTTCTTCAGTACAGTATTCTTGGTATTTTTTTATATATGTATGCACATCCACACATATATTTATACACACATACAGGGGTGATATGTAGGTATTAGACACCTCTTTCACCCCCCTGTACATCCTCCTGGCCCACCCTTTCACTCCAGCTGTTGGTAGAGCAGCCAGCTCTACCGACCTCACAGCAGCTGGCCTGAGCTGCCCTGTGTCCATCTTGCTTTTTGTCCCAGCATTTCTCTACTGCCTGAACAAAGTTGCTCAGCGAATTGATACACGCACAGTCCTAGAAGCGTAAGGCAGTTAACACCCCACAGGGCAGCACTTGGCCAGTGGGGAACCAAACTCTGAATAAGTACCCCCTGTTCTGATACTGAAGCCAGCAATTCTCAGGTATATTCTCACTGGCTCCTCAGAGGATTCCTACCAGGATCAAGCTGCAGTTTCCCACTGACATGACTAGCTTGAAATCACAACCGAGAGGGACGGAGGTCAGGCTCTCCCTTCTTCCCTGTTTCACTGTTTCCAGGCCTCTGCTCTTGTCCCATTGAGTTACTTCCACAACCAACATTCTGTGGGTGCCTTGGCCTTGGCCTCCATTTTTCCAAGGAGCCCGGGTAGGACACAGATAAATCACTTCCAAGTTTGGTTATTCTTCTTATGTGAAGGCACTATCCCAGGCTCTCAAAAGAAAAAGGCAACTGGGCGGCGCCTGTGGCTCATCGAGTAGGGCACCGGCCCCATATACCGAAGGTGGCGGGTTCAAACCCGGCCTTGGCCGAACTGCAAAACAGAAAAATAGCCGTGCATTGTGGCGGGCACCTGTAGTCCCAGCTACTGGGGAGACTGACGCAAGAGAATCGCCTAAGCCCAGGAGTTGGAGGTTGCTGTGAGCTGTGTGACGCCATGGCACTCTACAGAGGGCGAGAAAGTGAGACTCTGTCTCTACAAAAAAAAGAAAAGAAAAGAAAAGGCAACTTGTAGGTTGTGCAAAAAGGTTATAATAAAAAAAAACACCCATGTGCCCCCCACCCAATTGAGCAGGTAAAATTTTACTAATACAACCGAATCCTTCATGTCTCCTCTCAGAGACAACGTTATCCTGAACTCAGTTTTATCATTTTCCATGTAATTTTACAATTTTGGATAGGTTATACCATGTAAAATCACTGTCTTTGTAGATCAGAAGTAGTCAAATACCAGCATTTCTTCTGGTTAAGCCTGATACACAAACACATACACACATACTCTCTTTTTTAAATTATCTCTATTCAGAATTGACATAGTTGTCTATTTAAAAAGGAATCTACATAAAGTGTATGAGAACTAATAAGTGATTTTAGGAAGATTGTGGAATACAGAGTAGATATTTATAAGATCAACTATATTTCTGTTGCCTTTGCTGCAGTGCAGTGGCCTGATTTTAGCTCACTGTGGCCTTGAACTCCTGTAGCAGTCCTCCTGCCTCAGCCTGTCCAGTAGCTAGGATCCTTGCCCAGCTGTTTGTTTATTTATTTATTAAATCATAGCTGTGTACATTAATGCAATCATGAGGTGAAATGTGCTGGTTTCATATACAATCTGAAATATTTTCATCAAACTGGTTAATGTAGCCTTCATGGCATTCTCTTAGTTATTGTGTTAAGACATTTATATTCTGCATCCAGTAAGTTTCATCTGTACCCTTCTAAGGTGCACCGTAGGTGTGGTCCCACCAATAACCCTCCCTCCACCCTTCCTTCCCCCCCTTCTAAGATGCACCGTAGGTGTGGTCCCACCAATAACCCTCCCTCCACCTTTCCTTCCCCCTCCCCTCCCTTGCCCCTTTCCCCATATTCTTGTACTATAATTGGGTTATAGCCTTCACATGAAAGCTATAAATTAGTTTCATAGCAGGGCTGAGTACATTGGATACTTTTTCTTTCATTTTTGAGATACTTTGCTAAGAAGAATATGTTCCAGTTCCATCCATGTAAACATGAAAGAGGTAAAGTCTCCATCTTTCTTTAAGGCTGCATAATATTCCATGGTGTACATGTACCACAATTTATTAATCCATTTGTGGGTCGATGGGCACTTGGGCTTCTTCCATGACTTAGCAATTATGAATTGGGCTGCAGTAAACATTCTGGTACAAATATCTTTGTTATTATGTGATTTTTGGTCTTCTGGATATAAAACTAGTAGAGGAATTGTAGGATAGAATGGCAGGTCTATTTTTAGATCTCTAAGTATTCTCCAAACATCTTTCCAAAAGGAATGTATTAGTTTAGCATTCCCACCAGCAACGTAGCAGTGTTCTCTTTTCTCCACATCTACACCAACATCTCTGGTTTTGGGGGTTTTTTTGTTTTTGTTTTTGTTTTGAGACAGAGCCTCAAGCTGTCACCCTGGATAGAGTGCTGTGGCATCACAGCTCACAGCAACCTCCAATTCCTGGGCTCAAACGAGTCTCCTGCCTCCGCCTCCGACTACAGGCGCCCACCACAACGCCCGGCCATTTTTAGGTTGTAGCCGTCATTGTTGTTTGGTGGGCCCGGGCTGGATTTGAACCTGCCAGCTCAGGTGTACGTGGCTGGCACCTTAGCCCGTTGAGCCACAGGTGCCGAGCCTGGTTTTGGGATTTTGTGATGTGGGCTAATCTTACTGGAGTTAGATGGTATCTCAAAGTAGTTTTGATTGGCATTTCTCTGATGATTAAGGATGATGAGCATTTTTTCATGTGTCTGTAGGTTGTGTGCCTGTCTTCTTCAGAGAAGTTTCTCTTCAAGTCCCTTGCCCACCCTGAGATGGGTTCACTTGTTCTTTT
>CAUYRH010026758.1:0-50557 GCA_963574655.1 Perodicticus potto
CATACTGGTACTTATATAAACAAGGCATAGCCTGAGCCAGAGATGGAAACAAATAACTATAATGGAATGTGATGAGTGCAAAATAAATGCTGCGTTAACTACAGTTTGCAGCTAAATAACCACCAAGTACATTTTAACTACAATACCTTGGTGCTGTTATAGGAGTAGATATGATAGGACTTACATTGTGTGCATACATGCATCCACTCATTTATTCACTTACTCAACTAGCAATTATTGAGCACCTGCTTTGTACAGAGCAGGCACTGTCCTTTCTCTGGGAATTCATTAGCCAACTAGTTTTCAATTATGTGTTCTAATGTAGGAATTACAATCTAGTGGCATGAAGAAAATTTCCCTGTAAGTAATCTGAGTATTGAGGAATAAGAAGGATCCTGTAGTCAACCCAAAATACTGGGGGAACGGACAGAGGAAGAAAGAAAAAGAGAATTAAGAGCAATAAATAGGGCTCAACGCCTGTGGCTCAACAGGCTAAGGCGCCAGCCACATACACCTGAGCTGGCGGGTTCAAATCCAGTCCATGTCCGCCAAACAACAATGGTGGCTGCAACCAAAAAAATAGCCGGGAATCATGGCGGGCGCCTGTAGTCCCAGCTACTTGGGAGGCAGAGGCAGGAGACTCGCTTGAGCCCAGGAATTGGAGGTTGCTGTGAGCTGTGATGCCACAGCACTCTACCCAGGGTGACAGCTTGAGGCTCTGTCTCAAAAAAAAACAAAAAAAACAAAATGACAAAATATAACAAGTGCTGGCAGACATTTGGTGAAAAGAGAACACTCACACACTGTTGGAGGGGATGTAAATCAACAGAGATACTATGAAGAATAGTATAATATTTCCTCAAAAATTTAAAAATAGAAGTAAAGGTTCATTATTCCCTATTCAAAAATTCAAAGTACAAAATTCTCCAAAATCTAAAACATTTAAACCAAACATGATACTTCACGTAGAAAATTTTACACTTGACCTCATGTGACAGGTCCCAGTCAAAATGCAGGTGAACACACAGTGTTAATTCAGCATCTTCAAGGGAAAAGGACTCTCTCAACCCCTTTCAACTGAAGTCTTTCTTTGTGGTGCATGTCTCAATTCCTGCATGCAAGCATACTCCAAAAGTTAATTCAATGGCATGTGTGCAGGCTGGATGGATGTGCCAATGGTAGATTCCCCCTAAACTACCACAAGACCTGTGTTCATTACTCAGTGTGTTTCTCTGTTTATTCTCTGCTTTGTAGTGTAAAGATTGTTGAAAATATCAACAAGTGTCTGTAATTCTTATGGGAAACTATAATAAAAAAAAGAGGAAGCATTTATGTTGAGCTCTAGTATGAAATCTGAACTTTTGAGGAAATCAGACATGGTAAGTGAAACATCTTATAAAAGAGTATTGTGTTGGAATGACCACCATATATGACCTGAAAGATAAACTGTTGAAGTTTTATGCTGAAAGTGATGAGCAGAATTTAGTGAAAAATAGAAAAACACAGAATAAAATAAGAAATAAGATATCCATCATGTATTGAAATAGAAGTCCAGTAGTATTACTATGAACACATGCCACATAGTAGTAGGCTAATCATAAAGCAAGAAAAGATCATAATGAACTGAAAATTGAATGGAACTGTAAATATACAATGGACTAGATGCAGAAATTTAAGGAAAGATATAGCATTAAATCTGTAAAGATTTGTGGTGCTAAAGCATCTGCTGGCCAGGAAGCAGTGAATAAATACATTGGTGAGTTTTCCAAGGTCATGGCTGATGAAACTCTGACACCATAACAAGTCAATAATGGTCATAAAAAATCACTGTTTCAGTATGGTTGCCCAGGAAACACACTGACTACTGACAATGATACAGCACCTGAAGTAATTAAGGATGCTAAGGACAAAATCATTGTCTTGGGTGTGCTAATGCAGCAGGCATACATAGGTATACACTTAACCTCATAGGCAAAAGCTGCATTTCTCATTGTTTTCAAGGAGTGAATTTCTAACTTGCTCATTATTCTGTTAACAGAAAGGAATATATCACCAGGGATATCTTTTCTGATTAATTTCACAAGTATTTTATAGTGTACTTAGTTTTATAGAATACTTAATATTATAGTGGTGGTTGAAGCTCACTGCAGGGAAACTAGACTAGGTGATTAGTACAATATTGTGTTATTCCTTGACAGCTGTTCTGCTCATCCCTAGTCTGAAATTCTTATTGAAAATAATGTTTATGCCATTTGCTTTCTTCCAAAAATAACTACATTAATTTAGCCATGTTACCAGTGTAGCATTATATCAATGAAGAGTAAATATAAGAACAATTTTTGAACATCAAGCTAGCAGCAATGAACAGAACCATCAGTGTAGAAGCTTTTCAAAGGAGTTTAGCAGGAAAGGTACCGTACATATGTGCTGTTACCAGTGCTTGGAACACAGTGACTAAAAAGACATAGTTACGCATTCCTGGAACAACCTCTGAGCTACGATTATGCTCAGTGATGATGACGATGAGCAAGGTGGTAACCTTGAAGGATTCAGTTTGTCAAGTGAGAAAAAAATATGATGCCTGACCTTCTGATATATGCAAAACATACTCTATCCAAGTCCATCAGTAAGCTGGAAGAAGAGGATACTGAAGTTGTTAACATTGATAATAAAGACTGAGTTGTTCATTCATTGACATATGATGGAATAGATAAAATGTTTCTGAACCAAGGTGTTCATGATAATGAAGAAGATGAAGAAGATATTGTTAACACTGCAGAAAAAAATGCCTACAAATGATATGGTAAAAATGTGTAATGGGTCTGTAGAAGAACTAGGGTATTGAACATTCATAATAAAACACAAAATCATATTAGTTTGTACAATGTAAGGGAATTTTAAGACAAAAACAGTTGTTAGGGAGGAAGATGACCCTGGAGGGCACATTTATAAAAGTCATTCACTAGAATGTACCCCCAATCCGTAGAGGATCCACTTCTTGGGCCCATAACTGCTTCCAATGTTTCTTTTGATATAAAAAAGATAAACTGTACAGTAAACTTTTCATCAAAACACAGCATCATAGGTGGAAACTGGAAACCGCCACAGTTTGCTGATGTTGTTAACAGCAGATACAGATATTTTGATGCTGCTGTTGTTGTACTTAGCTAGCCTAAACACATTATTTTTTGAGTAATTTAATGGCACACATTTGTGATATTTTTATTGTTAAGTAATTGCATGTGAATAAGTGTAGGAAAATGATTGTTTATTGGTAATAAAGTCATCTCTTGATATATGTTTAGAATTATCCCAGGACAACGCAGCCCTGCAGAACCCATCAGCATATACAAAAAAAATCTGTCCTCCACAAAGACTGCTTTCAATCTGCCTGTGGTTGAAAAGTGGACCTACATAGTTTAAACCTGTCTTGTTCAAAGATCAGCTCTACATAAATTCAGAATAAGGAAGGATGGTGATGCCAAACCATCACAGGTTGTCCACATGGGTGGTGACCTTTGTGTCACTGTTTTATTTCTGAAATAGTGACAACTTTGTTTTCTGCATCAAATTACTAAACATATTTTATAAAATTATCTAAAAGCTATATGTATCAAGTGTGTATATGAAATGTATAGTTTGTGTTTAGACTAAATCCGTCATCCAAATATCTCATTATGTATGAGCAGATATTTAAAAATTAAAAAAAGTACCTCCAAATCCAAAATTTCCTGAACCCAAACATTTGGGACAAGTAATACTCAACTTGTACTGTATGACCAGCAATTTCAATATTGGGTTTCCGAGGGAAATTACGTATGTTGAAGATATATTTGCACTTTACAGTTCACTGCACCATTATTCACAATTGCCCAGAAATGGAATCATATCAGTATAAGTAACCAGTGAAAAATGAAATAAAATGTGCTGTATATACAAGCAGTTTTCAGGAACTGGACAACTCATCTTACAGTATTTTTACTTAAGAAAGGGCTCCCAAAATGTCCTATGAGGATAATTTATGTTAACTAATTAAATTAATAGTTTGGGTACTAGCTTCTTACTCTCATGTAAATAGACGCATGTGGTGGGAGTGGTTTATTCCCTCCACATCCTTATGCTCATGGCTAGTCTCATCATCAGCACTTAAGCACAGCACCATTTTAATCATAACTCTTTTATTTGATTTTGTGAGTTCATGTTTACCCTTATGACCATGCTCCCAAAGCAGAAGTTCATTGCTTGTCCAGGAGAGGCTGCAGTGAAGGAATAGTTGATCACAATGGAAACAAAAATAAACATAATAAAGCATGTGGAGAAGGGCCAAATGCCACAATTCATTGGGAAAGCATTAGGCTGTAGTCACTGACTATTGGAACAATTATTAAGGATAAAGGGAGAATTATGGAACGTGTGAAAAGTGCCTTGAGGATAACATCAATTATTACAAAGAAGCATAGTGGATTAATTATTGAAGTGTAAAGATTATTACCAATTGGTTAGAAGATTAAGATAAGCATATTCTGCTCTCTTTTCTCTTCCTTCCCCTGTGTGTCTTGTGTCTCTCTCTCTCCCTCCCTTGTCTCCCTTCTCTCTTTCTCCTCTCTTCCCCCGTTTCTCTCTCTCCTCCTCATTAATGCTGCTCTGCAGCTTCCCCTCTAATAAAGACCTTTCGTACAAGCAAAGAAAAAAAAAAAAAAAAAAAAGATAAGCATATTCTATGAGCCTAGCAACAATGCCACAATAGGTAAGTGTAAACTCTTACTATTATTTTCTGAAATTTCTCCTATGTCCTATTAAAACTATTTTATGATTTTGCTGTATGTTCTGCTTGTTTGAATTCAAAAGAAGAGCATATAGTTTCTGTAATATTATAAAACAGGAGTTTATTATTATTATAGTATTGCACTCTACTATTATTAACACCTCTGAGTTATTATAGTATTATTAGGGTTATTGCTGCATCTGTGCTGTTCATCAGGTATCCAAGCAAAATACAAAGGCAACCTAAAGATGTTCTAAGGAACAGGTCTGTAACCTGGGGATTGCCTGTCTATTCAACAAAATAGTAATGGGCCCTAAAATGAAGATAATCCTGTCATTTATAAAAAACATGGACGAACACAGGGGACATTATGTTAAGTGAAATATGCCAGGTACTTAAAGACAAATACCACATGATCTTCCTGATATGGGGAATTTAAACAGTTGATCTTACAAAAATAGAGAGGAGAATGGTGGTTGCCAGGGATGGGGAGAATGGGAGAGTTTGGAATATGTTGGTCAAAGGATACAAAGCTTTAGTTGGATAAGAGTAGTAAATTCAAGAAACTTACTGTTCAATGTGTTGACTACAGTGAATAATAATTGTATTGTAGTCTTGAAAAATATTAAGAAAGTTGATTTTATGAAAGTAGATTTTCACAGTAGATACTATAAAAAGGTACACAGGGTAAAGCATATGCTAATTAGTTTGATTCAGAATTCCATGATCCATACAACATGTTGTATGTGATAAAAATATACAGTTTTTATTTTCTAACTTTAAGAAAATGGTGAAGAAAATAAAAGAATTGAAGTTACTTTGTTATGTCTGAAAGACCAGGGATATCTAAATTAGACCTTGCCCTTGTGACTTGCTTCAAATTTTGAGTTTCTTGTGGAGGTCCAAATACACCAAATGGAAAAGTCAAAGAGCACCACTAATTTGTGGTTGGGATAATTCTGTGTAGCCAAGATAATTATATTGTTTGTTGTCCAAGATGGGATATTCCCAAACTGGGAATAAAAGAAAGTACTAAAATAATAATAATTAATAATTGGATGTTTTTGTTTAAGAAATGAAAATATGTATCGATGTACATTAAAGCAAAGTAAAAAAATTCTTATAGTAATATCTGAATCTTAAACTCTTAAGGAGAAATATTATTCTGTTTACAGATCCATTCTAATTTAAAAAATAAGTGACTGTATCTTCAGTCACTAATACTATATCATTATTATTTTAACAAAAATATTCTTCAAATTTCAAAAAAAATTACTTTTTGTAAAATAAATAAATCAACAGACTAAATCTAACATACATAAAAAGTCTATATAAAATATGCAAAAGTATTGTTGAAAGCTATTCAAAAATGTGTGTGCTTGCAAAACTTATCTAAATATATAGAAAACAGTATCATGATTATGGTAAGAAAGAACTCAAAATAAAAAGATCTTAGTGCTACCAATTTGATTTAGAGTGTCTAAAATTTCAATATAAATTCCAATAGATATTTTTATAGAACTTGACACAAGGAGACTCTACCATATAATTTAGAAGAGTGAATGGGGTAAGGAGAACCAATACATTCTTTAAAACAAGCAAGTGATAATAGAGGACTTAGACAACCTTCAAAGCACCTTATAACACCATGATGATACAGTATTACTGGCACAGGTATGAAGAGGGTTGGCCAACTGAATAGAAAAGCGAGTCCAGAAGCAGAGCCTACACGCATGGCCATTCATAATGAGAGAAGCAGCATTGTCAAATGGTAACAATGAACACTTCAGTTCATAGTGACTGGATAGGTAATGCTTTGTGAGAGGAAATGATGCCATATGCTATTTTAACAGGAAGATCACACAGTTAATGATTATAGCCACGTTTTATAGAACACTTGCCATGAGCCTGGAGTTGTGTTAAGCCATATATCTCTTTTATTCCCAGATTTACCCTCTTATTTAGCTACTTATTTTACCTCCTATTTTTAAACATTATAACAGTGCCTATAGAAAGCTCAAGTGTACCAAAGCCAAAATTAAAACTTAGCTTTTTTCGCCAAGCCCATACATTAAAGCTCTTGGCTAGTTTTATTTATTTATTTATTTATTTATTTATTTATTTATTTATTTATTTATGAACATTAACAGTAACAACCACATAGAATCAACAAAGAAATGATGAGTACATTTCAAAATAAATATAAACTACAATATCGGCATGTTCAGAAGAATTTCAATGTAATGCAAATACTAAAGGATATTCTCAGTTGCAGCAATTTGGGAAAGCTAGGATAAGGGAAATTTCTTTTCTTTCTTTATTTTTTAACTTCATTTTTATTAAATAATAACTGTGTAGATTTATGGGGTACAATGTGTTGATTTGATATAAATGTGCAATGCTTAAATCAAATTGATTAACATAACCATGAACTCACTTACTTATTTTTTGTGGTAAGATATTTATACTATCCTCTTAGTTGTTTTGATATGTACCCTTGCTATTGTGCACATTAGGTGAGCCTCCACCAAATACTCTCCTTCTACTCGTCCTCTCCTTCTTTTCCCTGTCTTCTTTCAGGGCTGTATTTGTGTTTTATCATTTGTCTGAATGTGTAAGTGATTATATTTTGGCTTCATAACAGTATTGAGTACATCGGATACTTTTTTTTTTTGCATTCTTGAAAAACTTTACTAACAAGAGTATGTTTCAGCTCCATCCAGGTAAACATAAAAGACGTAAAATATCCATCTTTTTATGGCCGCATAGTATTCCACCGCATACATGTACCAAAATTTGTAAGTCCGTTCATCAGTTGATGGGCATTTAGGCTGGTAGGCTGCTTCCATGACTTGGCAATTATGGATTGGGCTTCAATACATATTCTGGTGACAATATCTTTGTTGTAAAATGATTTTGTTCATCTGAGTAGATACCTAGTAATGGAGCAAGATAAAATGGAAGGTCCCCTTTCAGTTCCTTGAGATTTCTCCATACTTCTTGCCAAAAAGACTGTATCAGTTTACAATCCCACCAGTGGTGTAGAAGCGTTTCCTTCTTTCCACATGCATGCTAACATCTGCAGTTTTGGGATTTTGTGATACGGGCTAATCTTACTGGAGTTAGGTGATATCTCAAAGTGCTTTTGATTTGCATTTCTCTGATGATTAAAGATGATGAGCATTGTTTTCATGTGTTTGTTGGCCATTCGTCTGTCAGCTTCAGAAAACACAAAGCAATCCACAGATACATGTAATCCCTATCAAAGCACCAATGTCATCCTTTAAGAACTTCACAAAATAGTACCTCATTTTATGTGGAATCAGAAAAAACCTTAATAATCAATACATTCCTTAGAAATAAAAACATATCAGGAGGTATCACGTTATCAGACTTCAGGTTATACTACAATTCTATAGTAATCAAAACAGCATGATACCAGCAAAAAAAAAAAAAAACAGAGATGTGGATATATGGAACAGAATAGATAATCTAGAGATGAACCCAGCCACATATCGTCACTTGATCTTTGATAAGCCTAACAAAAAGATTTCCTATTTCACAAATGGTGCTGAGAGAACTGGCTAGCAACCTATAGAAGATTGAAACTGGACCTTCACCTTTTATGACTAACAAAATTTGATTCTCACTGGGTAAAAGGTTCAAACTTAGGACATAAAACTATAAAAACACTAGAAGAGTGTGCAGGGAAAATGGTTAAATTGTCATGGGAAAATATTTTATGAGGAGCCCCGGAGCCCCACCCCCAGCAATTGAAGCAACATCTAAATTATATTACTGGGATCTGATCAATTTAAAAAGCTTCTGCACAGCTAAGGGCACTGCAAGCAAAGCAAACAAATAGCCTTCAGAGTGGGAGAAGATTTTTGTAGGTTATGATTCCCACAATGGTCTGATAACTAGAATCTACAGAGTACTCAAATTTATCAATAAGAAAAGAACAAGCAACCCGATTTCTTTGTGGAAAAGAGACTTGAACAGAATCTTCTCTGAGGATATTTCATGTAAATACTCATTTTTAAAAGATCTCATGCATGCCTGAATTGCATTGAAAGAAAATTTCCTAGTGTATCATTAAATACTTTAACTTTTTGGATGCCTGTAGAGCCTCTTATTAGCAGAGGCTTTACATCCAAGTGTACATATGATAATACTGGGAAACGTGCAAGGAGAAACCAACAATATCAAAACAGCCAAAGAAAGAATCATGTTTTACTGCAATGGAAAATTGGCTGAATTTTGACTTTTTATCTCATAAGCAAACTTTTCGCAGAGAAACTTTACAAAACTTGTTTGTCATAGGGACCTTTAATAGCAAAACCTGGAAAATGTTACCTATTATTAGTTCAAACTATTGTATTTACCTGTTATTCTTATATTACTGCCAGGATAAAGAGACTGTCAGTGTTTCCATTTCATTTAGGAATCAGCCGCAACCCTTTTCTTTGGGCTAAAACCTGGCATGTGAATCCAAAGTCAGTTTTATTTTTCCTTAAATAAAATTTGAAATACTTCAGCTAAGCCATTTCAGTTAGAATAGAATATAAATAAATGTAACAGACTCCAGATGCTGTTGGTGCCCACTGAGAAACAACAGAAAAGATAAGTGTTTTCTTAAAAGGTAAAAGATAAATCTGAAAGCAATGACCAACTCATGCCCTCACTCCTTAGGAACTGTGCCTTAATTTTAATTTTTCTCACTTTTAAATTATTCAGAGGCTACATGAAATTCAGCTCTCCCCATATATTTATAGTAACTTGCAATCTTTACATACTTTATGTAATATTTATTTAGTTCAAGATTTTAAATAAGATCCATATACCAATAATACTTGAATTGAGTAATGCAGCATTATGTATGCATAAAATTGGAAGACCATAAAGCCATCCTTCCCTAATAAATGTGGTAAAGATCACCCCATCCTCCTCGCTTTCAAATATATCATAAACCACTGCTGTGTGTTGATTCAGCCTTGGAGAAAAGTGCCCAGCAGGTTGGCAGGGTGAAAGCTTTTCTGTTTATTTAACAATGTGCCTCCGTATGGTGTTCAGTGGTATCAGATGGGGCAGGCCTTACATGGTACATAAATGTTTCATTTTCCAAGTCCACTGAACATGCTTGGCAAAGTCGAACATGTAAGACAGACCTCCACAGCCCTCAGACTTGTCTTGAAAGATGTTAGGCCTGTCTGAGACATCCTGCTCAGGTGTCACCCCACATTTTTTGCGTGTTTTTACCTGGCACTATTACAGCCCTCACTACTCTGACTTCAAGTCAAAGCATCTGAGTGTGTCATATATTTAGTAATTTGATAAGCTATGCCACTATTTCAAAAGTTTAGGGGTTCAGGGTTGAGAGGAGCTCTGAGCCTATCTTTAATCTCCTGTTCAGAATGCCATAGGAGTCACCGGCAGAAACAACACATCAGTGGGTCCTCACAGCACTGACTCAACGTCCTAAACAAATTATTTTCAGGTTCACTGAGAAGGTCTCACCAGGGGAAGAGAGAAAAAGAAGAGAAAATTAAAAGTTTATTGTGGAATGAAGCCTATAAGAATATTGAAAGCAGAGCTGGGCATCATAGCAATTGTCCACAGTTCCAGCTTGTCGGGACGCTGAGGCAAGAGGATAGCTTGAGCCCAAGTGTTTGAGTTTGCTGTGAGCTATGATGACGCAGCACTCTAGAAGGGTGACAGTGAGATTCTGTAAAAAAAAAAAAGAAAACAAATTAAATTCAGTATTCTATAACTTAAAGCATGTTCTTCTTCCTCTTTCTTGGGAAACTCAACTCCTATAGTTGTAAAAGGTGAATAGCAAGAATACCTTACTTCCTCTACATAATTTTGAACTTCAAGTAAGATATTATAGCTGAAATACATTATGGAATTGTAAGGCCCATAAAAGTGTGATTTTTTTAAACATAAAATCACATAAGTTAAGCAGCAAATATTAAGAAGACCACTAACATTACTAATATTGATTTGGTAAAGTGGTGTAGCGAGGTGACAAGGTTCAAATACTATCCCTGTTATGTACTATCTGTGTGATCCCAGAAAGGACAGAATCTCTGCGAGTTCTATATTTCTTATCTGAAATGTAGATACTATCACTCATTCCAATAGTATCATTGTGAGAAATTAATGAGGCAGTGCTCAGAGAAGAATGCCAATAAATGGGAGAATAATTTATTAGGATTAAATCCAAGACTCACATACTGACTTTGAAAACATTTCCCAGTTATGTTTGGAATCAGAAGTCTGAATTTTAACCAAATAGGCAGTTACACTTCCTTACTTCACACGAAATCTGTAGCCACCCCAAAGCTGAGAGACGGCCGCTTGGTGCCGTTAGGGTGGCCGATTCTTTCCAGCTTTTCATCTGGCCCTCTCGTTGTGTGGCTTTTGTCTCCTTAGTCACAGGATGATTGTTCCATTTTCAGGTGTTGCATTCACATTTCAGGCAGAAAGAAGATAAAAAGCAAATGGCAAAAAGCTGCTGCCAAGTGAACCCGTTCCGTTTTATCATTGAAACAATGACTTGCTCAGATACCCATATGGGATGTTTTTGTTTATATCCCAAAGGCTAGAAGTGGGCCAAATGGGCTTTGTCAGTTTCTAGGTAGTCTGAAAAGGTGTACATTTCATCATGGCATGTTTTTACAAAAATCAACTTACAGTTCTTCACTGAGTAGGCATCCCTCAGGGTCAGCCACATGCTCAAAAGTTAGAGAGATGCCCGTGTTAGCTTGAATTCTTCACCTTTCTATATGCCAGGCTCCTTAGAAAGGTGTTAGCCTCCCTGAAGTCAGCCCCCTCTTCGTGAAGTCAGTCAACTTCTCTTGAAAGTACCACAACATGCTTCACAAATCAGGGTATACCCTAGAAACAAAATAAGCATTATTTTTTCAAAAATCTGAGTTGAAATCATAGAGTATCTGTCAATTGCATCTTTGGTAGATCATCTAATTTCAAAACGATTTTTCTTTCTTTCTGTCTCCTCAGTTCCATAACAACACTCTATAGCAGTGGTTCTCAATCTTCCTGATGCCGCAGCCCTTTAATACAGTTCCTGTGGGTCGCGACCCACAGGTTGAGAACCGTTGCTTTATAGATTGTTAAACTGTTCTCAGAGACATTGCTCACAGATGAGGCACAACACCTGTATCTAATCAAGAACCCTGAGTGGAAAAATTTTGTGACTAATTTTCAAAACAGGAAATGAGAGTGGCACTTCTGTAACTACAGACCTTATATGCATCAAAGTGATTCTTTATAGTTCCCCGAAATGTAATTATTGTGAATTTGCTTTTGGACTTATTAATGTCTAAGAGAACATAGCCTTATTAAATTTCTTCCTTTCCCTCTTTTCTAATGAACTAGAAAAATACCTCACCTAGAGTAAAATTTGTTGGAAATGCCCTCTTCTAGGCTACTCTTATGACTGTGGCATCTATGCATTATATAGGAAGGTGTTTATGATGGGTCTTCTAATGGTTAGAAGCTCCAAAATTAAAACATACTGAAGCAAGGCTTATTATAATAACTGGATTGTTTGCAAAATTATGTTTTCAGAAGGAATCTGAATAGTATCTAGGAGACTTGTACATACACTAGAAATTTATGTCTAATGAATAATAGAATTTACCCTGCCTTTGTTGAGTAAGACTCACCTAAACTCAGTTTTTTGAAAAGGGTCACAAGGTTAAATCTCTTTCTGCCTCTGAAAATTTTAGACAAGAATATTTTGGCTTTAGAAGTTTACTTTCAGGGAAATCATTAGAGATAACCTTTTCAGCATGCTGTTTTGTGGAGGGAGAAAAAAAGCAAGTTCCAACTGTTTCACATAACTACTCACACACAGAGACATATACGTGTGTGTGTGTGTGTGTATTATGTAGTTTACTACAAAAGTTTTTTTTTCCTTTTTCTTTTTTTATTAAATCATAGCTGTGTACATTAATGCAATCATGGGGTACAATGTGCTGGTTTTATATACAATTTGAAATATTTTCATCAAACTGGTTAACATAGCCTTCATGGCATTTTCCCATTTATTGTGCTAAGATGTCCATATTCTGCATTTAGTAACTTTCACTTGTACCCTTCTAAGATGCACCGAAGGTGTGATCCCACCAATTACCCTCCCTCCATTCATCCTCCCCCCCACTTGCCCCTTTCCCCATATTCTTGTGCTATAATTGGGTTATAGTTTTCATATGAAAGCTATAAATTAGTGTCATAGTAGGGCTGAATACATTGGACACTTTTTCTTCCATTCTTGAGATACTTTGCTAAGAAGAATATGTTCCAGCTCCATCCATGTAAACATGAAAGAGGTAAAGTCTCCATCTTTCTACTACAAAAGTTTTGAGATAGACAATGTTTTGGTCAATTATTTCATTTCCAGAAACATAGTTGACAGCATCTTTTCTGACTCACCTGTGCAAGTTTTAACTTGCTAGGCTCACTGGGAGGGCTGGGAGGGCTTCGTTTGTTTCCACTTGTGAAGATTCTAT
Source organism: Perodicticus potto (assembly GCA_963574655.1). NCBI lineage: Eukaryota > Metazoa > Chordata > Mammalia > Primates > Lorisidae > Perodicticus > Perodicticus potto. The sequence continues at coordinate 13,303 of CAUYRH010026758.1, forward strand.
GTTTCTTGATTTTTATATATCTCAAAATTTTTGTAATGACTTACATATATATAGGTATATGAGACTGATTCTGACTCTGGGAGTTCCACCTCAGCGGAGACCAACTCTACATCCTTAACGCTACTCTTTTAATTTGGAGATTAGCTGCCCACCCCACCCATTGGCACCTCAGGTTTTAGACGCATTTAGCACTGATTTCTACCCTAGTAAAAGGAATTCACAAGGGTCACATGACATCTTAGCTGATTATACACCCAGACTGATTAAACAGGTTCACAGAATGAGATGATTGAAGAGAAGAGCCTTATAATTGCAGAGCACTGTGCTTAAACCCAACTCAGAGATTACTTACAGATTGATTTATTTAGCCTTACTCCCTGAAATAGTGTGCAACATTCTTTCCCAATAATTTAACAATATAGTCACATATAGGTTTTATATAATCACATCCAATTCATGCTTTATTTGTATGTGAGAAGATACCAACATTTATATTTCTCTCTGTGATATCACAATTCAATTACATTAATGTTCTAAAACTCTCCAAACTGTCTTCGTCTCATTGAATGGCAATGACATCCTTGGTCAAGATGAAAACTCAGGAGTTATGTGTCCCCCCATCACTCCCCATGTCCAATCCATTGGCAGGTTCCATTGGTCCTTCTTATAAAACCTACCCTGGCACATTCACTGCTTGTCATCTCACTGCTGTTGTGGAAATCTCCAAACTGGGCTGCCCAGTGTATTCTCATTCCCCTCAATTCTATTCCCAGCATGGAAGCCAGGGAAATTTTTTAAATACGTTAATCAAGTAGAGCTCAAAAATCTCAACTGATTTTTGTGTTTTACTTTTAATTGTTTGGGTGAAAAGTGACAATCTTATTTCAAAATTGACAAGAAAATCCAAAACCATCTTTATAAAATAAAAAAAAAAAGAAAGGAGGACTTATTGACCTTAGTTGAAGACATATGATAAAACTTTATTAATCAAGTCGATATAGATCAATGGGTAGATTCATGGATTAGAAAAATTGTCCAGCCCCAGATTCACTCCAATATGGTCATTAGATTTTTTGACATTTTTTGAGCAAAATCTCCCCTCATTTGCCTGTATTTAAAAATACTGTGATTCTGCAGTATTACACTGTTTCATAATGAGTCTAGGTATGGCTGCCTTTTTATTTTTCAGGTTCACAAAAGATCTATTGGCTAAAAACCTCAGCTTTGGCCCTCCATTAACTGTGAAACTCATCCCCATTTTTATTTTTAAACATTACCTCTATTATGTTTATCTCTGCCTTGTCAAATTCCAATTAAATATATATGTGTGCAAGGTTAATATTAGATCTTGGCTGATGCAGACCTACTTGAAAAAGACCTTCGCATCCCACTGCTACTTAACAATCAGAAGAGTTAAAGCCATAGTGAATGTTGTGGTCCAATAGCTGGATAGAAGGAACGCTGCCTTGGTGAGCAAACCAGGCCTGAATGATCACGGAACACAGAGGATTGAAGGGAAATAGAGGCCGTGACTACTATATAGCTCCCATAATGAGTATTTGGAGCTCTTTGGTACCTTCTGATTCCGTGAAGATTTTATACTGGTTGTTTATGATTATTTTATTCCAACAATGTATAAATAGTATCTAGCTTACTCAGCATTTTGTAGATGAAAACGATGAACATGATCTCCTGCTTCATTTTATTCTCCTTAGTAAACATAATACTAAATGAAAGCCTATTTGTTTCTATTTGGTCTTATTACAATTTCAACCTCAGAAAGCAACTATATCACTAAAGGGTGTTTTAGAGATTTTAGTTTTATTCTCCTAACTCTTAAATTAAGTCTTTCTCATATTTTTCTACTGCATGTCTCCTGCTACATTCTAAATGAATTATACAGAACTGTTGTTCTATACACAAATATTCTCTTTAGCTGAATTTAATTTTAATCATTTTTTAAATGTCAGTTTCCTTATTTATCATTTTAATTTAAAAACATTTGTTTGGTTCTTTTAAACCTTACCTGGGTCACTTTTATAGTCATATCTTTATTTCAATAAACATTTTATGTATATTTATGTTGTAGCGTGCATCTGATCATTTCAATATTTAAAGTCTCTTAGTCTGAAATTTATGTGCTTTTTGGTAACTAATATCCCTGTGCATCTGGTAGTCTATAGTTGTGAGCTCATATTTGCTGGGTTTTAAACTTTGACACTCCACAAAGCCCAAACTGTGGTGGTTTTCTTCTAACTATATCCTACATTAGTTTTCTTTTTGGAAAGTGGTAGTGTAATTGAATGGGGATCACCTTGTTGTTGTTAGAGGGTCCCCAGACAGATGTAGTAACTGTAAAGGCTTACAGACTTTATGGATTCAAGGCTTACCTTCCAGAACGGAAATCTTCATCTTCTCTATTGAGTCGGGGTGAAGCCAATGATAGAGAAAGTTTATACTTAACATGCCTAGCAATAATGATCAATAATTGACATTAAATTTCAATATTTGGTAATATTTCAGAATATCTCTTCCATTTACTAATAAAAGCAGATAATATTTTCGATACATTATGATTGTATCCTTACCACCAAAATGTAAGTTATATAAAAATAGTTTTATAATTTTCTTTTTTTTTTTTTTTTGAGACAATGTCTCACTTTGCCACCCTCAATAGAATTCTATGTCCTCATAGCTCACAGCAAACTCAAACTCTTGGGTTCCAGGGATTCTTTTACCTCAGCCTCCCTAGTAGCTGGGATGATAGGCACCCGTCATGATGCCTGGATATTTTTGTTTGTTTGTTTGTTTGTTTCGATTTAGCAGGCCTGGCCCAGGTTCAAACCCACCAGCCCCTGTGCATGTGGTCAGCACCCTAGACACTTAGCTACGGGTGCTCAGCCTTTATGATTGTTTTTATTCCAACAATGTATAAGTAGTATCTAGATTACCTGGTATTTTATACATGACCTATTTTCTGAACTTTAATTGCATTCAAAATGGTGCACTGGTCTCCTCTGATTTTCACATTACGATTTTTAATGGACTCTGCTTACCTAACTCAACTCTGCAAAAGAGATGGGAAGCATGTTAAATGAGAGGCTATTACTTTCTCACTAGATTCAACTTCAAAGTCCATTTGTAGGTTCTTCAGAATTGAGAATGCCTTGCACCTTGCATCAATATTATTAATAGTGATGAAATGTCCAGACTATGCTGCAAATCCTCACTTAGAATGTTACAGTTAAAAAATAGAGCATATGTACGGTGATATAACAGTAGGATAATTCTACCATAGCTACCAACACAAGAGGAAATGAAATATTTATTGTTTTATCTAAAGCAATAAATATTCATTGGGCACCTACTCTGTGCCAGATGGTATACTAAGCCATACGATCTTGGTGTTGAATGTGCACAATTCTGCTATCGTAGGGCTCATGGCAGTTGTTAACAAATAATGTTGTATTTCATATTTGGTGTTGGATCATGATTAAGAAGTTTAATGACTAGAGTGCTGCAGTGGATAACAACCTCAGAAAAACAATAAAGATAAAAGAAACATATGTGTTTTGAATTCATACATGTATCAGTATTTCTCAATATAGATATTAGTTGTTTTTAATTGTTTTTTGGTTTTTTCTTTTCTTTTCTTGCATTCTGCCTGCTCCCTCCCCTAATCTTTTCTTCCTTCCTTTTTTTAATTCTTTCTCCTTTTATACCTTCTCTCTAGATCACGATAGCTGTCAAAGGTTGGTTTCTGTTAACTCTTTCCCATGACCTCGATATAGAAGAATCTGACCAAATTCTTCCTCACAAGGCAACTTTTATTAAGCAAACAGACATAGAAACAATCAGGCAAGTGTTCTCTAAAGTTAAATACTTCCTTGGAGGACTGTGATATTTACGATGTGCCACCTATCTTGCACAAGAGGTTCTTTTGAGATTAACCTAATATTTCTAAAGAGAGAGGATTTGGTCAACCTTATAACCTACATTAAAATCTCAAGTTCCTGAATGAATACAAATATGTGAACTCGTTAAGAGATCACCTTTTAGGCTTCACCCTGAAAGTGAAGAGTGAAGGGCTCAATAAATTTTAATTTTGCTTATAGAAGATTTAACTAAAATCTAGGCCAAAAATATAAACTTCGCCTCCTATAGAAAACAAAATACAGAACTATATAAAATAAAGTATCAAGATTTGAATGCTAATTCGTGTGCATAAAGGGAAAACTTTAGTGTTGATTAACTGTTATTTGCAATATGCTTGCAATGTGTTCTGTATGAGGAAAATCATAGTAGAGACCATAAAATGATCAAAAATCAAACATTTCAAAAATGGTGAATCAATGAGAGTCTAGCAGGGAAACAGAACATACTTGAGTGTCAAGACTAGAATGCAGAGATTGGGTTGTCAGGGTGATAGGAGAGCTGACAGGCTGACAGAGCCTGGTAGAGTAACAGCAGATGTTACTACCATGCTTGGGATGGAGAGAAAAGAAAATGTTACTGGGATCTGCACATTGAGCTCATGCCCCTGCCTGTGGACTGGAAGGAGGAGGTGTCACCACTGGAGGAACTCCCTGAGGAGGATAGGAAAGGGAGAAATACACTGCTGTCCCGTTCTTTCTCTCATCCCCCTCTGCCACCTATTCAGTCTCCTGCTTTTGCCTCCTTTTGGGAGAAGGCAATTGACGGTGGATCCTGAGAATGACAGCCAGCTGGAAAGGAATGCATCTGAGGCCGAACAGAAGAGGCAAGAAACCCTCATTCATTTATAGTGAGTTCCTGTTGTGGCAGTTGGGCTCTCTCAGAACCCATCCACACACATAAGCCCAAAAGGAATGAAGAGTTGTTTCTTGTTGGAGATAGGTTTCAAGATGAGGAGGGTTTCTTTATTCTTTCTGTTTTTGTTTTTTGCTTCCCTGAAATCAGTAGGTTTAGTGGTATGTAGCTATTTATGCACTGCTTCAATCTCTAACTTCAGTCTTGACTTTAGTTTCACAAATTCCAGACCTTTCTGATCAGCAAAATGTCTATAATACTCCTGTGTTCACTTGCCAATTGTAATAATGATAAGGCAGACTTGCTCTTACTTTGAAAAATTAAAGTTCTTTTAAACTTTTTATGTGTCTATTACATTTTCCCTAGGACTTAATTCACATTGACTATTTGGAGGGATATCTCTCCCCCCCGCCACCCCCTTGTTCTGTCTCTCTTTCCTTTTCTCCTTTTTTTTTTCTTTGAGGCAAAGACTAACTCTGTTGCCCAGGCTAGCATGCCCTGTGGCGTTGGCCTGTCTTACAGTAACCTCAAACTTCTACATTCAAACGATCCTCCTGCTTCAACCTCCTGAGTAACTGGGACTACCAGTGCTTACCACAACACCCAACTAATTTTTCTATTTATTTTTAGTAGAGAAAAGGTCTTACTCTTACTCAGGCTGGTCACAAACTCTTGAGAAGAAGCTATTCTCCTGCCTCAGCCTTCCAGACTGCTAGGATTATAGACATAAGCCACAACAACTGGCCTAGATTTCTCTCTTTTTTAATCAAAGAAAAAAAAATGTATGTCGGTCCATAAAAATATGCAGTTTTCTTAATTAAAATTTGCATATGTTAATGTGAGTGTTCAAGAGCAATGCCTGGTACTTAAGAAATGTTTAATTTGTGTTTTAAAAAACCTGGAATAATACTTAAATACAGAAGAGACAAATTTATACGGCTTTAAAATCACTTTATTAACATTGAGATCGTGAACTTATCATCAAATAGAAGTTAGAAATAAATGGAAATGCATCCATAAACCAAGGGCTTGATATTCAACTTTAAGTGGTTGCTCTCCAATAAAAAGATATCCCTATGGCTTAAAAAAATCAAATGTTTAGCAAATGCATTAAAAATGTAAGAAAATGATTGGTTGTCTCTATTATTAATTTCTAAATTACTACAATCCTAGCACGGATGTATTACTAAATTCTGCTTTAAAGAGTCATGGAAAGGATTTTACATATCAAAAAAAAAGGTAAATTTACAACTAAAGACACAATCATAATCCTTAACTATAGTAAAAAAGTTTCATTGAGGCAAATTGAGAAAAATTCAGATTCATTATACTGGAGTCTTGAAGTAATCTGGACTTATCAGAAGTTTTATATTAAAGAAAACTTGTACTTTAGTGATATTTTTATTGCCAAACAATTTACTAGGTTTTTGATGGTTTATCAATCAGTCTAGGAAAATGCCTTGGATATTTTGCCCGTTATAATTGGTAGCTGTTGAATACATTTATTTTGTGTTAGTGAAGATAGGAGGATGTGTTACCCTTAATTATTTTATTTCTGAAATGACTGTGGTGTCTTTACCCTTTGTAGCTGTGTTGATCTTACCATTGATGGTTTTAATTACTTTAGACTGCAAGAGAGGCAATGATCTTACCCAGCCTTTCTTCGATGATACTACTTGGCTTGACCTACAATTATTTATGCAATGCATGCAAAAGTTTGCTCTAATAAAACTGGCTTTATTGTCTGTCTACACCTCTGCCATATAATTCAGAGAGTCCCAATTTATGAGATGGTTTAAGATACATAATGAATCCAGATTCAAATAAACCAGAAAAAAAGGTGAGGAAAAAGTAAACATTATTATGGAAACAGTCAGGAGTGTAAGAATTGAAAGTCTGGGTGGTCTCGGTCTCTTAGAACACATCAAGCATTTTCAATACCAAGGACCACACAGAGGATGAGAAAACTGAAATATTTTATGATAGTGTTAACAATTCTTTTCAACAAAGTTTCTCCAGTTGTTAAAATGTAATTGCCTTTGCGTGCATGTCTATCTCAGAACTTCTGTGTCAGGAAGTCACAGGGATTCTTATCAGTAGAAAAAATAAAACCATAAAAAGAAGAAAAAAAAAAGCTTACACTCCTTGGAAAATTTGAGGTTAGGAAAGGTAATCTCATCTATAACAGCCATTCTCCTAGCTTTCTATTTTCATTGGATAAACTAGTTCAGAAGAATGTTCATTTTCCTTTTTCGTGATCACCTTTTTCCCCATCCTCTACATGAACGCCCTACACTCTGCATTTGTGTCCTTTGCAATATCTGTTCCACCTACTTTTTCCCTTTTCACTTCTATGGATTTTTCTAAAATCAGTTCATAGCCACTTGACAGGCAATTGCATAAAGTCCATCGTGCCAGTGACCAGCTTAATTCCCTAAGGCAATTCAGAAGCCATCCAGAAATTTGTACTCAGGACTCTCTACCAGGAGTCTCTAACCATTTTTTTTTTTTTCTAACACAGGTTGGAAGGATATGAGTTGTCTTGGGTCAAACATTAACCACACAAATACTAAAGAAAGCTGATGAGCAAAAGAAAAGGTCTGTGCATACTTTTCATGATATTTAACACCACACACAAGCAAAACTGTCCTCAAAGTGGCCCACAAACCACAGGTTGGATACCCTTGCATCCCAGCCACGTTCCTAAATGGTCTGTCCTCGTTCCCTTGGCTATCTCACAGACGTGAACGCAACTTAGCTCCCTCTGCCACGCTGCTTTCCTGTGGACAATTTCTGCCTCTGTAGAAAACAGTATGGAGTTATACAACTGGAAAATACTTAACAGCTTCAAATGTGCTTTGTTACATATTTAATTTAGTTCTCAGAGTTAGTTTACATGCAATAATAACATGGTTGCAATCACCTTCCATTCAGAACATTAAAAAAAATTGAAATTATTAAATACTATCCCAAAGATTTATCTGTTGATGGCGAAGTATACACTTGATTTCATTTTCTCAGGGGTCTGGAAGCTTTGTGATCCAAGTCTGATGCAGACATATCCAAGTGCAATTTGTACACAACAAACCGCTCCAGCTACCTGAAAGAACTCAGAAATCGCACTCTTCCTTCAATTGCTGCGTCTTCCCCAAGTTTGAATGTAAGCACTTACACTTTGTAGGCCAATTACCAGTGACCGAAATGAAAGAAACAGTAAAACCCCCTCACTAGCCTGGTTCGTTTTAGTTCATCCTAACTTGATAACAAACAAAACATGAAATGTTTTATTTACATGGTAACTCATTTAACTCATTATACCTTAGTTGTAGTCTAGTTTTGTTTTGTTTTTTCAAGTAAACTACAAAAGTCAGAACATTGTGTTTCGGTGCTTTTTTCTTTTCTTTTTTCCCTTTCTGGCCACCTGTTTTGGTCCTCATCGCATTATGTGACATACATATTTTTCTTTAGGTATTACCCTATGATCACAAAGGTTGCTAATGAAAGATGGCAGAAGCCGCCTAAGGCCTTTTTCTCATCTGGAACATGCTACATTGCAGACCCTTATTTATCCTGATGAATTGACAGCGAACTCCAGAGACTTCGTTCCATTTTCTGCCCTAGACAGGCACAGTGAATATTAATCCCGCAAAATTGTTTCCCTGAAGGATGGCACGGATTATGCATTTACCAAATAAACCCACCCACTCTCCTCCTCTATTTCAGTGTGTGTTTGTTTGTTTGTTGCATATTACAAAGAAAAATTGTTTTAAATAGTTATTTTAATTTCCTTTGTCTTTGCAATTATAAAGAACCCTGGCTTTAAGCATGAAGCACTACATCAAGTTCTCATCATTCAAATATGATCCCAATTCACACAGACTTTTCAGAGCACCGAGGTTGCAAAATGACTGGGCATCTGTTATCATGTTCTTTATAAATTTGCAGGAGGAAAAGTTCCTAGATAGAATAGTTACAAGTGACAATTTTAATATATTGTGCAAGGGTCTCCCAAAGACCCCTAAGCACATGACAGTGCCCTGTTGACACAAACTAAAGGCAGGGGAGTGCCACATGGGGCCCTCCTAGATGGCACACTAAAGACCGTCTTTTATAAGATCCAACTTCCATCAAAAATGGGTGGGGCAGAAACATTAATATGCAGCAGAGGGAGATTATAACTAAGGGACACATGCAGATTATATTTTCTTTACAGGTCCCTAGACCTAAATCCTATTACGCAGACTTGAAAGGCTAAAAAGGATGAGCTGATTGCTCAGGAAAATTATCTAGAAACTAGAATATTACTTTAGGTGGCCCTATTAAAATATGTATTATTTCCATATTAAATGTCCCTTTATGGAGGAAGAAAAAAATTGAAAACTTTTCCTGTGCAAAGATTCACAGTAATGGGAGCTAAGTAAGACCTAAGGACACAGTGACCATGTTAATAATTTAGTGTTACGGAAAGGCTACTCATGTGCCCATGCTTCAGCGTTCTATTAGCTATTTGGTTAATATAGATTGAGAAGAAACACTGAGTGTCATTAGGAGAGGTTTTGCTGAAAGTTGTATGGCAAAAAAAATTTGTCTTTATTTTGTTAAGTTCAGTTCTGGCCCGAAAATCATCTGTCTGTTAACCAGATCCATCCTTTCCAGGCCTTCTCTCAATGAGCTTTGGAGGCTTAGCTATCCTTTAAGTGATTTATCTTTATATGAATAAAGTATTAATAGTATTTAGTATTTAGCTTTGGAGGCTTATCTATCCTTTAGTATTTTGTCTTTATATGCATAAAAGTATCTTCAAACGAGTTTCGGTGAATATATATTTTTTTGCATTTTTATGAAGACATATTCTGTCTTTATTATCTAAATGTTTCAATTAATAGTGATCAGAAATTTGTACAGAAAATGCCACAAGAGATGAACACAATAACACAAAAAGTTACAAAAAATAGCTAAGTAAAATTATATTAAACTCTATGCTTCTTCAATTGAATGACATTAGTAATTTGAAAAAAATGAATAGTTAAAAAATCCAGATAAATAGAAATATTTCAGCTAATTGAAATGATGTTAAATTTACTGTCACAATATAGCTTAGAACTTATAATTAATGTCCCCCTAAAATATTTTAGAATATATTCTTTCCCCAAAGAAGTGCCAACCATATTAGGGATGCTATTATAACACCTCTTCCTGTCTATATGCAATATTTGAAAATAAATGGCATCAGGTTAATATGAAAGCCAAGTATGAAAGCTTTCTTTGTTGTTCTTTATTTTTCTTAATTTCAGATTAACATCAGGGTACAAATGATGAGAGGGGAGGAAAGAAAGAGGAAAGGGAAGGAGGGTGGGTAATTGGTAAGTTCTCACCTAAGGTGCACAAAGTGAGGGCATATAGCACACCCCCTGAGTGAAGAGCTCAATGTAATAATTTTTTATTTTTGTTTATTAATTCTTAAATGATCTTTTAGTATTCAAGTGATGTTCCACTTCTATAGAGGAAACTAGGAAGAAGATGAATACTACCACCCCCCATACCATTACCATCATCACCAAGAGTTCCACCTTGGCAGACATATCACTACCGTCAGAATCACTGGCATTCTAGCGCCACACTGTAAACAAAATTGTTTAAACCAGTGCTTCTCAAACTCAATGAATATATGATTTTCAAAGGATCATATTAAAAAATAGATTCATACGTATTAAGTCCTTAATGAGATTCTGCATTCAGAAAATGCAAATGTTGCTGTTATATGAACTAATCTTTAGAAAGCAGAGCTTCTACTTGACTCCGTGCTACAATAATTATGAAAACTCAGCCCTTAGCTGGGAGTAACCAACAACTGTATTAGAAATACCTTATAAACACACTCATGCTTCAACATAAACATACACACAAGGTCAAAGAGAGGTAATCTATCCTACATAAAATCACTGTAACATTCCTTACATAGCAAATCAATTAATGTTTTAAATACGTCTCATAAAAATGTAATTCCCTTAAATCCATCCATTGATACAGCTTTTTATTTAAGGTGGTGTACTTAAATAAAATAAGCAAACATACTCTAAATGATAACCATGCATAAGGGATTTTGACACAAGAACCACAAAAACATCAATATAAGAATGTCTCATAGTAAATATATTTCAAAAATGAATAGAAAGTGTGCGCATTAGGATGGATTGATCTCAGGAAGACTCGTTTAAGATTTCCATTGGTCCATAAGCGTTCTATTGCCTTTAAATTTCACATTTCTAATCAATGTTTCTTAACTACTCTTTGAGACAGTTTTTAATCCAAAAGTTGCTCAAACAAACAGCCGGACATAGAATATATGTATTAGCTTCTTCATCTCTAAGATACAGCCTCAGTCTATATTTTTTTCCTACTCCTTCAGACATAAAGAACTCAAGAATATTCCTCTCTGAATTTGAGAGTTAGAACTTAAAGCTTCTGTCTAGTCCATTGATGCAATTGGATGTGGACAGAAGAGGCGAATGTGTGTAATTCTGTTTGCTCAGTGAGACATCTTATTCCTATTTGCCTCCAAAGGTCCCTATTTATTTTTATTTCCACATCATGACTGGATGTAATTTCCTTTTAGTTCAGTCTTTCTATTTCACACCTACTTTGAAAGTTCATTTATGCAAATATGGGGACATAGTATCCCCATCATCTTTCTAGCTCTTACTTTTGAATGGACATCTCTCAGCCTGAGTGACTAAGCCTTAGGTTTCTGTATTTCACACATTCTTCAGTATGTGCAGCATGAACCTGAATTATAATATCCGAATGGTATGGAGCCTTCACTTCCTAGCTGCAGACAGAACAAATGGTGCCTCTTCCCCAAGGAGGTAATCAGAACTTATCCTCCTCCTGGGACAAAAGAAAATCAAGCAAGATTGCTTAGTTCTGTTTTAAGTGCCAGTGAGCTCGTTTAGACAAGAGAAGAATGCTGTGAGGTTCCTATCTAACTCTTCCAACAGATGTGTTCAATCTGAATGCATTTCAGCACATTTAGATGTAAAAATAGAGACTGATTTTTTTTTAAGCAAACAGTGTCTTGTAGTCCATGAATAACCATTTGAATACAATTGTACATTTCAAGTGTATTGTGTGTTTTTAATAAAGCAGAAACACAAAGATCGCATCATTCAAATGGAAATGATTTTTTCATCTAATCTTATCTAGTGTGATGGTGGCAATCTTACAGCAAATGAATACTTGTCAAAGCTAAACAAGGCTGTAAGAATTTTTATATCTTCCTTGGCATCTTTGTAAATATTACAGCTGCCTCAATTATTGAATGAGAAGATTCAATGGCATCAATAATTATAGCTATGCATCAGGTGGAAGATTACTAAAAAAGTGAGTTTATTATAATTGCATAGCAATATAATAACAAGGTGGGTCTGTTTATATCTTTTGAATATACACGATTATCTTAAGAGGATTGTGGCCCTCATGTCTAACTTATATGAATGAAAACAATCTCTAAAATTAGTTTGCCATTTTTTTTTTTCCTAGAGACAGAGTTTCACTTTCTCGCCCCTCGGTCGAGTGCCATGGCGTCACACAGCTCATAGTAACCTCCAACTCCTGGGCTTAGGCGATTCTCTTGCCTCAGCCTCCCCAGTAGCTGGGACTATAGGCACCCGCCACAATGCCCGGCTATTTTTCTGTTTTGCCGTTAGGCCCAGGCTGGGTTTGAATCCGCCACCTTCGGTATATGGGGCCGACGCACTACTCGATGAGCCACAGGCACCACCCTAGTTTGCCATTTTGATGAAACTGTTATATTGAATATGCAAGAAGATTGCATTACAATTATAGTCAGGTTCTGAAGCTTTAATGAAAGGACAATTACCTATCTTCTTGGATACTTTATATATGATATACTTTTTAAGTAATTTTTATGACCTTGTTTGTTAATTATAAAAACTACTGAGTGTCAGGTGATTCTTAATAAGAAGATTTGCACACTCAGAGCACACCCACAGGGATGTCCAATCTGTAGTCCAGAGGCCACGTGAAGATTATTTAGGGCCTGTTTTGCTCATCTGTGGTGTTGGATTTTGCAAAAATTATGCATGGACCTTTTTTTTTCTCTCATAAGCTTTCATCAGTGTTTATGTACTTAATGCAGTATTTGTATATTTAATGCATGGCCCAAGACAACTCGTTTCCAATGTGCAGCAGAAAGAAAACAAAACAGAAAGCTGGACACCCCTGCGAGCAAGCAAACAATCAGACCATTATTTCAGTTCTGCTCTAAACTGTTCATTCACCCCATGCTACAGCAGCCAGATGCTTCATGATGTTTCATGGTCAACATCGCCAATGTTTAGGAATGAAAAAGTCACAAATGCAAGTCGCAAATCCAAATAAATGAAAATCTCACTCTTAATGTATTCACTTACTTATCTTTTTGCTTATTTTTGTATAATAATAGTAGGCGTGCATGTGACCATTCCCCTGCTTTGCTGCTTTGTCCTCCCTGGTTCTGCTTAGGCCTCACTGAGAAGGTGTCTAAATGGAGTTATAAATACCTTTTTAAAACTTACTGGCCATTACTATTTTCCAATGTTCTCAAGTTTATCTTGATTTTTTTTTTTTTTCTGTTCTTGCAGAAAGTAGCAGAACCTTGTCATCCAGCCCAGACTCCATGGCCTGGACTGTGTGCTTCTACCTTTCCCCTTGGCACTGTTTGGATTTTTAAAGAGGAACACTCTCTGATTGCAATTAACTTCTCCAAGACTCAGACAAGTTCACCACCTCTAACGCATGTTAAGTAGACATAAGTTATTTAAGCTATCAGAGAACAAAGCATATTTGTTTAAATCCACTTGAATACCTATATATGATTAGAAGAATACAAAATATAAAAATAGGCAACAATTAGTACTCAACTTTTGATTCAGGTACAGTCATATAAAACCACATATTTTATTACAATGGTGAGGAATTGTTTAGCTATGTAGTTAGTTCTGAATTTTTCAGAGCTGGATGTGTTTAACAGAGGCTGTTGGAATGAGAATAGGATCTGTGGGGTTCTGTAACGTGATTAGGCTACAATTATCCATTGGGATGACAGGCATTTCAAATACATCTCTAAGATTGGAGTTGCAGTTCCTACTATAGTTACTTTTCTATGGTAGGACCTTGGTTATACCTGAAGTAATAGTAAAAAATGTTATACAATTTCAGTATTTACTTGAAAGCCTCTCTCCATACCTAAATTGTATCTCCATATTCATCTATATCTATATCTGTATATTTACTTCTTACTTTTCCTCTTTGATAAAGAATAGCCCCTAAGAAATAGAAATAAAACACTAATGCTGGTGAATATATTTACAGACAAATCTTGGTAATCATGGTATATTTCATGAAAAGAAATCTTGGCAATGTCTGAGTGGGGAAAATGCAAAATGTGTAGTGTCTAGAACCATTTTTAGGAAGGATTACTTTGAAGTTTATATTAATAATATGTGTATAACACTGCTCTAAATTCTAAAATATAAAACAGAAAATATTGCCTGCTGACGTATCAATTTGAAGTGGTTATTCTTAACAGAGAGGCATATCTCAGCTCTTCAATCTTTGAAATCCCAGGTTCTTTCCCTGTTGTGGCTCTGAGATCCCCAGCCACTCCCCAGTGAGATCTCCACTGTTGTGTGCATACAGCCAGCAGAAGTATAAAGATAAAGAGAGACTAGAAGAAACATACTTTTAATTTTATTAATAAGACCTGGTAGTATAACTACCTTAAAAATGAGAGTGTCTGGGCTAGGTACAGTGGCTCAAGCCTATAATTCTAGAATCCTTGGAGGCCGAGGTGGCTGGATTACTTGGGTTTAGGAGTTCAAGACCAGCCTGAGCAAGACTGAGACTCTGTCTTTACTAAAAATAGAAAAAAAAAAAAAAACTAGCCAGGCCTTGTGGTACATACCTATAGCCCTTGCTACTAGGGAGGCTGAGGAAAGAGAATTGTTTGAGCCCAAGAGTTAGAGTTTGCCGTGAGCTATGATGACACCATGGCACTCTACCCAGGGCAACAGAATGAGACTCTATCCAAAAAAAATAAATAAAAATCTGGAAATGTAGTCTAACAATATGGCCCAGATGAAATTGGAATATATTATTTATTGGTGCACAATTTCCACCAATTTAGTTGGAATTAGCACACTTTAATAAGCACCGTGACCTGTTTACTCATCTTTAACATATATTCTTTGTTCTTCTGAGCACACATGACTTCTCTTGATTTGAAATTTGCCTATATTTAGACTTTGTATTTGCCTAGGTTTGCAAACATATTTTGCTTCCTTCCCCCGTGTCTGTTCCATAACTCAACTCTGTATAATGTAGTACCTACATGTCCACTTCTCAACAATTGTTTATACACTTAGTGAAAATATTTTTCTTATTCATTTAAACATAGCTGTCACAATATTACATAATTGTTTGTGAACTTGTTTTTGTCTGTCTCCTCTCAAATATAGGTTCTACAAGCTGAGAGACTTTGCCTAGCATGTTCACTACTTTTAACCAGTGTATATATAAATGCCCAATTATTTATTAAGAGAATACATGCCCACATGTGTCTATTCATTCTATCAACTAATATTTTCAATTTCTATCCAGCAGCTTTGTCTTGGTCCTAAGGATAAAAAGGTTAGAGAGAGAGAGGGAGAGAGAAAAGCTAATGTTAGTTCCACTCAAGGCTAATGGGGAAAACAGAGGACTACCAAAGCAGTTTAATATTAGGTGTCATAAGTGGTTTAATAGAGTAAAAACAAAGTGGCTTTGTGATTCATAGCAGGAGTTCCGTTCCTTTTACAGGGAGAATCATATGACTCTCTGGTGGAAGAAAGATCTGAAGAGGGAGGACAATGTTGGGTGAGGAGTGTTCCAGACAGAGAAGAAGAATTTACAGAGATAGGGAAATAAGATAAAAACTGATTTGTTTAGGACATTGCAAGAAGTACAAAATGTCTGAGCCACAGATAGTGAATGGGGAGTGTGGGAGGAATCTCAGAGATAACCAGGAAGGGCCTTTGTAAGCCCATATAAGGAAGTCTAAGCTCTGAGGGCAAAAAGGAAACATTAGGAAGTGTAGGTGAGAGAGTTGCATGGTAATGTGAAAAGCAAGGGCCCGTGTGAAGAGAGTGGAAATTTCAGGACTGAGAGGACCACTGTGATGTCCGTGGCAGCTAAGGACCCTTGAAGGAGCATTCAATGCTCTTCTCGAGTTCAGTATACACAACCAGAAGTCTCCAGGGTTTCCTGTATAGATGATTTCCAGATCATGGGAACAGGAAGACTTTAGATTAAAGGGAAGGCCATTAAATGTACAACAAACAGAAATGGACATCATTTCAGATCAAGTTTAGCCTACCTCTTGAAACGCCCTGCATTAGGAGGTCATACAATCAGATCTGATGCCTGGACAATGTTAAGCCCCAAGTAGTTTATTTCATTAATAATTAATAATGTTTGCATTTTGTCTTAAGATAAAAATAATCATTCATCACATTCCAGGGAAATAAACCAATTGGGAGTAGAGTGAAGTAAGAATTCCCTGTCCTCAGCCCATGATGCTATGGCTGTTAAATTGTAGTGAATAATTGAGGCAACTATGTGCACCACAGACAACTAAATCACCTACAGCCTCAGCTCTCAATGAAAAACATTTCAGTAAGAATATGTTTCTGGGGGTTTGCTTTGTTTTGTTTTGTTTTATCACACTCCAAAAAAAAAGAAAAAAAAATCCTCCTTCCTTGTTCCTAGCATATAAATAAGAATTTGTCTAGTAATTCTTTTTGCTTGTCTGAGGGCCTGAACTGCCTTTCCTCCTGTTTCGATCTTATTCATTTGTTCAGATAATATTGACCACTCACCAAGGACCTACTTGATGCCAGGCAAAGCATGAAAGAGGAGCATCAAATTCGTCAAAACATACTTCCAACCAGAAAGAAATTTTACAACCATTTCGTACTATGGTCTCTTTATAACGATTTAGAAGGCATATGATTTCCTCAATAACTCTGAAAAGTTTACGATAAAATAATAAATTTAACTTTGTTTAATCCAGCAAGTCTACTTTCTTAAATGGTAGGCTTATTTCTCGTCTGCCATCTGTTTAATATCTGAGGAACGCTAGTATTTGGAAACCTAGTTTTGGAAAACGCAGTCTGTTGCAATAGTACACTAGAGGTCATTTACTTGCAGAAAATGGGTCAATGTGTCGGTATCATGAGTGTAGAGATAGAAGAGTTCTATCTACAGAGTGTTCTTTCACATTTGAAGTGAAAAGTTTTGGAATGCTAATTCTTGACATTATTCTTAACAGTATTTTAAGTTGCATATGGCTTGTGTGTGAAAATTTGAAGAAATAAAAAAAAATTTAAATTTATTTAAATGAAAGTAATATGACTGAAATTACAATTTTTTCTTTTCAAAGCAATGACATTATTATAATTCCTTGGATGTATATATGCATTCCTTACTTAATATTAATGAATCATATCGTTTTGCCATTCATAGACGCATTCCTGGTAAGACATAGCATAATGATGACCTCTTCGTTACCTAAAAGATCAAGTTGCTCCAAGTTTGGTTGTTACATGGCTGTTAAAAAATATTTTAGCAAGACCACTTTGGTTTTAATATTTTTATTTTTGTTTTTCTGTCATTAAAATAGGGCTTGTTTCTTTTTGTTTGTTCATTTGTTTTGAAGGAAAGATGAATAAATAAACTCAACAGCGACAAGAAACAAACATCCTAATTAAAAATGGGTAAAGGATTTGCATATATATTTCTCTTTAAAAGATTTTCAAACTGACCTGAAAGCACATGAAAAGATGTTCAACATCACTAATCATTAGTGAAATGCAAACCATAATCACAGTCTAAAACTACTGTCCATGATTAAGATGGTCGTTATTGCACAATAACAGAAAATACAAATGTTGGTGAAAAAATTGCAACTAGAACTAATTGATCAGAGCAATGTAAGATGGTTCTATCCACAATGGAAAACATGATTACAGTTTCTTAAAATCATAAATAAATATAAGATTGGCATATATCCCAGCAATTCTACTTCATAAGTATGTACCCAAAAGAATTCAAAGTACTTGAACAGGTATTTGTACACCTACATTTATATCAGCATTCTTTACACTTGCCAAAAGGTGAAAGGAACCCAAATAACAATCAGTGATTGAACGGATCAATGAAATGTATATGTAAAATAGAATATCATTCAGCTTTTAAACAGGAAAAAAATTCTGAGCCATTCTACAGTGTAGATGAACCTTGAAGACATTATTCAAAGTGAAGTAAGCCCATCACCAAAGGACAAATACTTTTAAGGCATCGAGAATAGTAAAATAGAGACAGAAAATGAACCGATGTTTGGTAGCCGTGGAAAGAGGCTGTTGTTTAATGGGCATGGGCTGTCATCTTGGGAAGATAAACCTCCTGCGTAGAGATAATGGTGGTGGTCACACAATCAATGTGATGAAGGTACTTAGTGGCACGGAGTTGTACACTTAAAAATGCTTACAATGGTTAATTTTATCTCATGTGTATCTTTTATAAAATAAAAGTATGAATGTATGAATGAATTTAAGATTTATTTCACTTTTAAGAGACCTGAAAATGAGCTTTATAAGGAAACCAAGAAACACTCGACCATGTTATGGTCCCTGGAAGTAGAAAATAATGACCCAAATACACCTTCAGAAAAGAAATTATGTGAGAGTGGATTATCTAACCCATAATGAAAACCATAAAAATAATTGCAACAAATAAAGGAGAAAATATCATTTAATCATATTAAGATAATCTCCCCTAAGTGAGCTCTGAACCTGAAATTTACTTTCTCTTTTTTGGAGTGTCTAATATCCACCTGAGACATTTTGAGAGTAACAATCAAAATACTGAGGAAATGTGATTCAAGGTTTGTTCATGAACTATGTAAGTTCATCTTTCTTAACCCAATGATAAGCAGCCCATGTATCAAAAAGAAAAAAAACCTTTATAAATATTTGTTGCATAAATTAATGAATCAAGAAACTAACACCAAGAAACTTTGCTAACTAAACACCTTATGGTTGCCTGACCAGGAATAGCAAAACTTGGGATTTTAGTCTGGTTTTTCTGACTCATAATGTAGTTTTTCATCTGTGTTGTTGGCACAGGTGTAAAATAAGCCACCGCTTTTTGGGTATGGAAGTGTCATATATTGCAATATCATAAATGCTTGTCCTGTATTCCCTGTGACTCAAAGTATGTATTGAAAGAATATAAACAAATTAACTGCTGTTACCATAAAAAGGTAGCATGCACCTCAACTATTTGCTTTTAAAATATCTGATACAGTCAGAAGACAGTGCAATTGGAAAATTTCTAGTGTTAAAAGCAGAGAAGTAGTCACAGTTTTCCATACTGGGAGACAAGGGGTGTTGCCAACACATTGTCTCTTTGTTCTTCTTCTTTTTTTTTTTAATAATTTTATTAAATCATAATTGTGTACATTGGTGCAATCATAGGGCAAAATGTGCTTCATATACAATCAGAAACATTTTGATCGTACAGTGAGAGATAGCCTTCATAGCATTTTCTTAATCACTATATAAAGACATTGATACTCTACATTTAATAAGTTTCACCAGTACCCTACTAAGATGCACCGTAGGTGTGATCCCACTAATTGCTGGAACATATTCTTCTTAGCAAAGTATCTCAAGAATGGAAGAAAAAGTATCCAATGTACTCAGCCCTAATATAGAGCTAATTTATAGCTTTCATGTGAAAGCTAAAACCCAAGGGTTCATTGATTTTTAACAGAGGTACCACAGCGTGCTGGATGTGGATGCTGGGAGAAACTGGGATAGGAGATGGGGTTGGGCAGAAATGCACAAAGCTCTCTGTACTTCCTGCTCAATTTTGATTGATGTAAGTCTAAAACTTCTCTAAAAATTAAAGTCTATTTATTAAAAAAATAAAATTTTAAAAGTTTAAAAAGCAAAAGCAAACAAAAAACCCCTACCCTATACCTAAGAGAGGTTATGTAACTTGCTTGCTCAAAGCCTCACATCTAGTAGGTGACATAGTGACAAAGTCACACTCCTTCTATTCTTTGAGTTAACTATTATTTCTCAAAGTACCTTTACATAGTAAAAAAGAAAAAAATATATTGAAATAAAGATTTACCTCCAAACCTACTTTATTATCTAACAATTTCTAAATTTGGGTTATAATAATTTAAAAAGTTATGGTTAAAGAGATTGAAGTAACTTTTTAAAATTCAGTCTAAAGATTAAATAAGAAGTCACTTTGTCCAATTCTATTCTGTTGTTCTCACATTTGTACATGCCAAACACCTAGCTCACCACATTAGGCTTTATTTAGTCTATTCATTCATATAAGTGTAAATAAGCACATCTGTTTTATAGTGCCTATAGTATATCTCCATAAATGAATGGAAGGCAAGGAGCAGAAATATTTTCTATAACTTCTGTTAGAAGCTATTTCCCAAAATCTAAGTCTATTATCAAACTTTCCAAGAACCAAGGTAAAAATATGTAATAATTTTTTTATGATATAAAGAAAATTTTCCCTGTATAACTTGAAGACAACACTATTGCTTAGACTACTTAGAAGAGCTCATGCCCTCTGCTGTTGACAGCTCCTAGTTATTTATAATGTTATCATACTCTTTCTGATCTTCTTCCTCCTTCCAACAATACATATTATTTTCTTAATCAATTCTTTAAACATGTGAAACATCTAAAAAATGGTAGAAGAAATAGAGCTTCCTATAAAGTAGTATCATGTAACATCCAAGTCTAGGGCTTTATAAGAATATGATAGAATATTAATGGACAAATGTTCTTCTAATCATCAGACAAAGGGAAACATGCATAGACTATTTTTCAAGAGGAACAAAAGTGAATACTCAAAACTTCAATTGTGCAGAAGTGGATTTAACGTGATACTTATGAAGTTCAAGCTCAGGACTCCCACCAGGGCAGGTCGTTTCCATTTTCAATCCTGTTTGATTTTATAATTCTATGTTTAGTTTTTTTTTAAATTTCCCTAAATTATGTGAACTTCTCTCTTACCATGATTCAGCTATTAGATCCCTCCAGTGCTCTTGTAGAAATGCGATGCACAACGTCAGAAGTGGAACCTCGTGGAGGTGTTGGGTCTGGGGGAATACTCCCCAGGAATGGTTTGGCGCCTCTTGCACTGGTAAGTGAATTCCCGCTCTACTAGCTATCAGGAGAGCTGATTGTTAAAAAGGTCCCAGCACCTCCTAGTCTCTCTCTTGCTTCCTCTCTTACTTCCGTACAATCCCTGCACATCAGTGCTTCTCCCCCTTCTGCCATGAGGGGAAGCTTCCTGAGCCCTCATGAGGAGTGGATGTTGGTGCCACATTTCCTACATAGCCTACTGAACTCTGAGCCAAATAAATCTCTTTTCTTTATGAACTGCCCAGCTTTAGGTATTTCTGTATAGCAACACTAACAGACAGAGACACATCCTCACCTAGAATTGCTCCTGCAATGTGTTATAACGTAATCAGAACAAGGGTCTCTGATGTAGACTGCATAAGCAATTAAAGAAATTTACCAGGACCCTGAAGGTATTGTTTCATAAATTATTATATTCTTAATATTTATGAGTAACTAAAGCAGAGCATACATTCTGCGTATCTTTTACAGACGTTACCATTTCCATCTCAGTAACATAATTCATTCACATAAATGGCCCCGTGCCATTGCTTAACCTGGTATTACTCTGGGGTGACAATAGCCACTGACAGAAAGACCTGGAAATTATCCATGTCTTTAAAACTTAAAAAATCTATCCAACAATTTCCATTGTGGTACTCAAAAAATAGTGACTATTATTGTTATTACTACTACAATTACTATTTTAATTTATAGGTGGGTGCCTATAGTTCCAGCTACTTGGGAGGCTGAGGCAAGAGAATCATTTAAGCCCAGGAGTTTGAGGTTGCCATGAGCTGTGATGCCACTGCACTTTACTAAGGGCAACATAGTGAGACTCTGTCTCAAAAAAAAAAAAAAAAAAGAATTAAAATATTTTAATTTTCATTTTAGGCACCAAGGTCTTATACAAAAGTATTTTTATAGTAAAAAGTTAGGCTTTTCCATTTCCTTTGAATGTTGACACACCTCTGTCAGATAAAGAGTGTTTGGTGTTGTCTTTGGAGAAAGTATTTGATGAGGTTAAGAAGGAAGCAAGTAGAACTACTGAGAAGTTGTAGCAAAACACAAAGGCTAAATAAGTGGCTGTGGAGACAGATCACAAAGATATTTAGGAGGCAAATTTAACAGGATTTGACACCTGATTCGATTTAGAAAATAAGGAAGATTGGCTAACAACAATTTCTTACTGTTAGAGTCATGAAGATGGACATCACTCAAATTTTATTTGTACTTCTTGTAGAAAAATTATATGAAAATAGTAAATGAAATCATGTGGTTTTTTTTTTTTTCTGAACTTTCTGATCAAACGTCTCTGACAGTTTTGTAGCAACACACCTGCCAACAGTCTTATCAGCCAGTAACATGAGAAAAAGAAGCAGCAGCATCTAATCACGTGCCATTAAACTAAGAAGGATTGCTTCCCACTAAACTGTCTTTCCATTCTGCTAAGCTCAAAGGAAATGTTATGACCGAAGTGTCACCTCAAGTCTCAAGTTTCTATATCTGGCAATAATTTCATTAATTACAGACTCTTTGTTTTACTCTGATCTGCTGACAGAGCACTGGCTGGGTCTCAGCCAACTAATCAGATTAAATACATGAAGTCTGAAACACACGCTGTGCATCTTAATGCGACTGATTCTCTAAAGCTTTTTTCTGGCCAGTTAGGTATCTATAATCTTATTGTGCTTAGTAGTGTTAAAATATAGTTTTCATAAAAGCTATGAACTTTCCTACAGTCAATAGGCATATGCTGGAATACAGCCACAATTCACTTCTGCTTTTCCAGAAATATTGGAGCAAAATATACACAGAAAGTATACTTTGCTGAGAGCTCTGATAAGATAAAAATTATGTCTTTTGCAAGTGAGTAACCTCGTTGTGCCTAAATAGCATAATTAGGGAAACAAACTCAGACTAATCTGAATCGGAAAAACATTATTTACCCTAATCTAAAGCACTACCTTGTGTCACAGAGAGAGACTGATACACGGGGGAGTCATCTCTCCTGCATATGTGCTGGCATTGCCTACTTTTACTTTTTATAACACAATTTAGTTTATACATGATGTCACTGTAACACAATTAATTAAGACCATGGACTCAATGACCAGATATTATAATTTGAACACAATCTAAATTCTTACTTCAATTCTTGAAGAGAACCATGGTCTTGTCTAAATTATCCAGTTTAATTAACCTCTCTATACAGGTTTACTCACATTCTGAGTTACCTCTTATTTTAATTAACAGTGTTAGTTGTTATTGGAATATGTGAAAGAAACAGCCATCTGTCTCTCTCTCCACCCTCACTTATAAATAATATTCGAGTCCCAGTCCTTGCTATATTTTGAGTGCCCATTAGCTATTCTCAACCCCTGCTTCACCAGGGCAAGGAAGCAAGTAACAGAAAGAAGATGGTACTGCCAATGAAAAGATACAGTCACTACTGACTATTTTTCAACTCTTTTACCTCAGACCTAAACATTCTATAAAATCAGTGTTATACTGTTAAAATACTTAATTGGTTTTTGTTTTAAAAACTCAAATATTTCGTTCCTAAATCTATTTAGCAATAAAGAACAGAAATTATTGATTTTTGAATTGATATAAGATTTTACATATCCCAAGGAATGGGTCGAAGGGAAAATTAGTAATGTAGTAATGGGAGATTTCCCATTTCTGCCAGAGGAAGGAGCTTCCACGGGGACTGTTTGGGAGCTGAGGCAATGGCCAACCTTGTGCTTCACATGAGTCTAAAAAGCCTGAGCTGAGTTCCATTCCATGTTGACATCTTGCAACACTCATGGTGCTAAATTCCCCGATTAATTTCAAATCCCTTTGCTAAGTCTTAACAAATCACCGAAATGCCAATACTTGTCCCTCATTCAGCAAACTGATGATCCTGAACATATTGGGAACTTCTTACTCAACTTTTCCCCTCCCGGCAGTTCAAAACTCCTAATCTTCCCTGCCTTGGGTTCCTTTTATGTGGGATGCGGGCAGACCGGGGATTCCTGGACCCTCCCCCCCACGTGATAACCAATGCCTTTAGTATCTATTGAAAACATGTAGATAGGTTTTAAAAGGTTAGGGTGTATATGGTTTTCATCTGATGGCTCTCATTGCTGACAACCTACCCATGCAGTATCTCATCATAACCATGCTTTGTAATTTTTAAATGCAGACAATAACAGATAACTAATTAGGAGTGATTTTTCAGAATTGAGTCATTGTAGCCTGCTTGTTTATTTGTCCTCTAGGATTTAATTTTAGCATAACTACAATGCAAATGTCAAACTTGTCTCCCATTTAATACGAAGGCAATTTGAAGATAATCAAGTATAAAAATGCAGTCAAAATTGTGTCCTTTAGTCCAACACAGAAAGAGACATCTGACAAAATCTGTTTATATTTTAAAGTCCAAGTCAGTTACAGAAAATATATTGTTCTTTCCAGAATCTAATCATTGAATTGCTAAGAGATGTATTGAAAATCACATTGCTTATTATGTTTTCAATGACTTTTATGACCATAAAAATGTGTTTATGTTTATGCTATTGAGATGCACTAGATTAGAAGATTACACTGGGCATTGCTAATGTAGTACAAGCCTAGTTAAGCATGAAATATTTTAAACATACGTGCTTAAAGAAAATTGATAATTTTCATAAGATTTATAAAAAGCACCTGTATAAGTCTGTCTTCAATTTACTTACCGCTCCCTTTCCATCTTGTGTCCTTCAAACATCACTAGATTGTGAGACCATAGAGGTTTAGAGCCTGTTGTAAATTGTGACTCAAGCAGGAGTCATTGCTGGAAAGGGGCACTGGTCTCATCATATTTGCCAAGAAAAAACAGTCCTGTTACCATGAAGTGGCCTAATCAGCAGAATATCTGCTAAGCTGAGCTAGAAGAAATATTACCATCGGAGAGGGAATTTCTTGGTTAGAGCACTAAGCCACGAATAATGATTGATTTTGTCAACATACAAGTAAAAAGGAATGACGTGCCATTTTCAAACTTTTTGGATTAAAGTAAAGAAACTACACCACAAAATCAATACAAATCAAAAAAGTGAAATGCCAAATTAAAAAAACAAAAAAAGCCTATGCCTAAAGCACTTTGTTTCTAAGAGTTAGATTTTCTCAGCAAAACACAGAAAAACTCTAAATTGATTAAAAGGCATGCTAATTTTAAACTATCAGAGTGGGAAGTTAAAAGGATAATAAAGGCAGACTTATTAAGTTGGAAGAGTGAAAGATTTGATCGGGCAAAGGAGAGGACCAAAGAAACCGTTCAGAAAGAGCCCACAGGTATTGGAGGCTCAGCTAAACAGACGCAGAAGAGGAGTCGGAGACACGTACACTCCGACTGGCTCTGGAAAAGAAAGCTGTAAAAGATGCCTAGCGGCCCCCAAATCACATCTGCTGTTTTGAACAATAAGTATAATAAATATATGCACATTTATTAAGCTCACAGTTTCGTTAAATGAAGCATACCTGCTTTAAGTGAAAATCGCAGAAAATGTCCTCCCACCATCACACTCACACACATACACATATGTACCCAAATAGATTTATTTATTTGAAGAATAAAATGTCTGGTATAAATACACATAAGAGGGTTGATACTCTCTGAATTCACTGTGCAGCATTTTGTATGAAGAGTCTGTCAAAGTCATCGTATCCAATCTCAGTACCCTGGCCATTAGGGTGCTCTAGTTGAAAAGAAACAACAAGTCAAAAGTACCTGGCTTGTGTTTATTACAAGCTGAATAAAAATTAATTTTAACATTATGTCTCAAAAGCAAATTTTAACAATCTGTAATAAATAATCCATTTGTAAGTAGTAAAAATTCTTTCCTTATTAAATTAAAGTAGCAAAACTCCATGAACTGACACTGCAAATGACTAATGTCTTCATCAAATTCCACTTCATACAAATAAAAGGAAAACAACATAAGGGTCTGAAATCTTTGAACGGTTTATAAATAGATGAAAATTTTCAGATGACACGGTTAACATTGTTTAAAGTCTTTTGTTGGACAAAATGCTATGCCTTTTGAACCATTTTTTAATAAACATTTTCACATATCCTGTTGGACAAAGAATATTTCTTACTCATCTGTGCCAAAGGTCTGGTGATTAGTTTAGTCTAGTGCATACTTAGTCCTCAATAAACAGCTCATGAACCTGAAACCACGTAACCAAGCATGCTATGGACAAGTTAGCCACAGCCTCCATCACTCTCTTTCTCTCTTGCTCTTCCCTTAGATTTAATAAATATGCAAAATGCCTACTCTATAACCCAATAAATGGGATAGAGGAAAGACTGGGAATTTGTTTCAACCAAACAAATCGTTAGTTCATGTTAGGTAATTTCTACCACTGATCTTTTGACCACTAAATTTTCTACTGCAGCCCTGTATCCCTGGTGGAGTGTGCATGCACAATTAAGCTCATTCATAATAGGTGATCCCTAATGAAACATTCCGCATGAGTCCTCAGGGCCCTAAGGCTTCATTTCTGAACTAACTCTTTGAAATTGCTACTTAACATTTCTCCTGATATTTGAATCATTAATACATTCATTCATGCATTGGCCATTGAACAGTGTACTAGGCACCAACGATGAACTGGGACGCAAACAGGTTTGATCCACATTCCTGTGGATCTAGGAGTCTAGCAAAGAATTTATTTTTAAACATAACATTTCAGCAAAGTGTGATAAATTCTACCCCAGCCACTTTCAGAAACATTCGCCCTGAGCATTAGAGGTCAAGGAAAGTGAGAAGGCTTCCCGCAGTAGATAAAACACTGAATGATCATAAAGGGTAAGGTGGGGGAAGACCGTTCCAGGCCTATTAGATCTTGCTACCTGGAAGCCCACAAAGGAAGCCAGAAAGTTTCTTCAACATGCTGAAGAACACCAGCTGTCGACATGGCATAAACTAAAAAGAAAGGAAGGGTGAGACCCCTACTTATTGTAAGTACTGGCTGGATCGCAGAGAACCAGGAAGCCATAATAAACAAATTGTACTTTAATAGATTTACTCCAGCAGAGTGCTTAGGACTGTTAGTACCAAATAATTCACATGACTGTTTTCCCAAAAGGGAGCTTCATTCATCCTTTTTGAGGAGATTCCAGTGCAGTCCTTAGTGCACCACAGTTTTCTCGCCCTGCACCCCTGAAGGTTAGCTGCAAGTGTGTTTTAATATAAGCCATCTTCTGGAGACACGACTACTCATCTGGTTTCTAGAGCAATCTTCTCACGCATTCTGGATTCCGCTTCCTTATTTCCATGCATGAAAACGGCCCGTTTTACATGATTTAGAAATAAACAGTTGTATTTTTCTATTTTCTAGATGCATTTGTATTTTTTCTCAATACAAAGAATACCATTGCAAGCAAGAGGTATGTGTTAAGTTTCTCACATTAGTCACCAGTCTCATTTCAGTGGTAGAGCCTTAAGAACTACTTGATTTTTAAACCACTTTGAAAACAAAGAAATTTTGGGCTTTGATGTCCAACCAATTTTAGTCATGCAATCTTTGTTAAAATGGAGAGCTGATATTTAATATTCAAATATTAAATATCAAGAATATTAGTAAAAATAAGATTACGGTGATATATTCTCAGAGGGAGGATAATTTAAGACCAAATAGACTTTTGCCAAAATCACATTCCTTAAGACTGAAGGAAAGAAGCTAAAAACTGCACCCCAGCAATATGTACTTTTCATTCATTCCTTCTTCATTCACTCAAGAGATGTATGACACATACTTCTTTTACGCCCAATGTTAAAAGCTCGTGAGATCAAAGTTGAATAGTAACACAAAACCACTGACTCTCTCGGGATCAACATTTTCTATAGTAGACAAAAATATAAACAAATGCCTCACAAAAAGCAATATAAATAAAATAAGATATGCCTGTATAAATTGTGAGATAACAGGGAAGGGCTTAAGTAGGACATGCTGGCTGGGAGCTGGATACATCATTTAAGATAAGAGGAAGCAATATATGAACTGACCTTGGAATACAGATATAAATTATTAACATGTAATTGAGAGAAGAAATAAAAGACAAGGAATTGAGATATGCAAGGATCAATGAAGGCAGTGGGGTCACACAAAAGATGTAGGCATTCAGATTCACGTGCTTATCATAAGGAAGATGCTTGAAAAATATGCATTGTTTGAGGAGATAAAAGAATTAATAAAGAAAATTCAGATTATTGCTGTAATTTGGTCCTGGCTGGATGTGGGAAGAGAGGATGTGGAAAGTTTTTGTGGTCCCTCAGTCCTCCTTACTTATACCCGGCCCTCCCCACTTCTCACCCTCCCCCTCTCTTTTTCCTTCCATTTCTCCTTTCTTCCTTCCTCCCTAGCTGTATTTCTCCTCTTCCTTCCCTTTCGGTACCTGCACTTCAATATTCTAATTCTGTTTCAACATGAACTTTTCCTTGTTTTGTGACTTTTTTCCTTCAATTATCTTTAATATAATGACATTAATGCACTGTACAGTAACAAATGGTAAAAAGTGAAATCAATGTTTCATACAAATGATTTTTATATAAAACACTTATCGTTAGTGCCTTATCAATATTATTTAGCAATGTAAATTATTAGAAATATCTGTCAAAGTTTCCCTACAATAAAAAAAAAAATGACATCATGTACTTCATTGATGATAAATCCTTCCTGTTAGCAAAATGCCAAATATCAACATATTAATACATTCATTACAAGAAATATATATTAATTACACGTGATTAATACAAAGCCTTCATATAATTATATTCATGCTTCCATAAAAAGTGCAATGACAAATTTAACTTAAATATCAAACTATGGCTTAATGAAGCCAACTGTGTCTATAATTATATTATCACAAATTGTATTTCTGTAATACCAGATTATATTATCCAACTCTTCTTTGATATCCTCTGCACTAGATTTCTGATACAATTAGAAAATATATTTTATTTTTATAATTTGAGAATTTTTAAAATATGTATTTTAAAATATCTTATTAGCATGTTACTTAAAATAACAGCTCATTTACTTGGAGAAATCAGAACCCTACTCTAATAACCCAATAGGAGTGTTCTTCCCTCATTCAAACATAGTATTCATTACTACAGCAAATGTTCAGCAACTGCTAAACAAAGTATTATCTACATTGGCTAAACTAGTTGCAGTTCGTCTAGTCAATGAAATGAAGACAAATGGAAAGGTACCTTTTTTATTTGTAATAATGAATGAATATATTTTCCTGGATCTAATACTAGGAATACTAGTCATACTAGAATTAGATCGAGGAAAATATATTTCCTGGAAAAATAGCCATATGACTATTTCATTTTGTCAATTAAGTAAACATATGGAAATGCCATCCTATGTCATATATAGCTTCTAAAATGCCTCAGTGGCTCAAGATAATCATGAGATATATATGTATCAAGAAAGAAATTCTTTATGAATCCCTCTTAAGTAGTCTAGTTTTAACATTACACATTAAAATTGAAGTGTTCATGTATATTTGACTTATTTATCCTCTGATATTTGAAAATCTGCTCAGGTTCATTTGTAGACATCTGCAAATATAGAACAAAAACTAATTAGTGATATGGTGAAAACATTGAACTTCTACCTTGTTTTTATGGGTTTTGTGGAGAACAATGTCATTAAGCTTGACAAGTGTACTTCTGTGTAAGGAGTGAAGAGTCTGATGACATGCTGAAGTGTTCTAAGTCCAGAAATAAGAAAGTAGCGAGACTACATTCTGTGGTATAGTGCTAATGTTACACAGATGCACATCGATCTCAAGAAATTTGGATATTCTCCTTTTCTTTTTTGGAATGGTTTTGGTATGAGCATTCCCATTCAGTCCCTGTAAGCTTCTGAGACAGGCTATGCCTTCTTTAAAATAGAAAGTCATCTCAAGGAAGATACAAGATACAACTAATGGAATCTTCTTTAAATTACTATGCAGAAAATAATTTGTAGATAGCTTGGTTATGAAGAAGTACAAGGAAATCACTTTTATTTTTTCTTATTTATTTATTTTTTTGTAGAAACAGAGTCTCACCCTATCTCCCTCAGTAGAGTGCTGTGGCATTACAGCTCACAGCAACCTCCAACTCCTGGGCTTGGCGATTCTCTCACCTCAGCCTCCCGAGTAGCTGGGACTACAGGCACCCGCCACAACGCCCGGCTAGTTTTCTGTTTCGCAGTTCGGCCGAGGCTGGGTTTGAACCCGCCACCTTTGGCATATGGGGCTGGCACCCTACTCGCTGAGCCACAGGTGCTGCCCCAAATTTCCATCCTCTAAAGTTTAGAGTCTAAACTTCTGTAGTAGATTATTTTCTAGAAGACAACTGCCTAGTAATGTGCTGACCAAATGGATGCATTTCAAAGAATTGGTGCCCACGTTTTGGATCTTGTACCCTGACCATGATCTCTTAATGTCATTTTCATACGGAAAGGACTTGGAGAACAAATTTTTCTTCACAGGGTAATTTCAGACAATAAATTTTAAAAGATGCTGTGAAATTAGAAGATTACCACCATTTATTTTACAACCCCAATGAAATGTGTGGTTTAGCCAATGATCATCAACGGGTACTGAAACCACAAGGAGAAACGCTGATGGGAAATTTCACAGTAAAATCACCTGGCTGCAAGCATCTGCAGCTTCCACCCTACGCCCATCACTAAGATGGGATAAACAAGTGTTAGGCATCTCCTGATGCGATACAATATTAAGTAAACAGCATCACCTTCGAAGCATTTTTGCCAAAAATGATGAACCTAGACTTAATTGAGGCATTTGACCTATCTTCCAAGTCTCAGGAAATACACTGAGTCAAGGTACCTATTGAGTAACATTGTCAGGAAACAGTCGGAAAAGTTCAGATTGTACAATATCCTTTACATCAACTGTTTTGGTTTCCTCAATACCTCTGTGACTTTGAAGGAAAAAGTGGGATATATATGCAACAAGGAAATTCTGGACTGGGTCCCAGAAGGAAAAAAAAAAGAAGTACTAGTGAAGACACTGAATTTTACCAGAAGATTTATTAATAATTATGGCCAAATCAATTTCTTGATCCTGATTATGGCATTGTGGTTATGTAAGATGTTAATACTGGGGAAAGTGAAGTGCATTCTGCAATGCTGTATTATTTTTGCATTTTTTGATAATTCTAAAATTATTTCCAATTAAAAAGTAAAAAAATAGAGCACAACAAATGCAAAGTGTACAACTTGTTTGGTTCCAAATTTGAACATATCAACTTTAAAAGAACATTTTTAGACAATCTTGGAAAATCAAATATGCATTTGGGCATTAAATGTGCTTATAATTTTGTTAGATATGAAAATAATTTTGTGGTTAAGAAGAAAATCCCATTATTCTCACAAAATATATAGAAATATTTGGTGGTAAAATGTTCTGACTCTAAGGATTTGACTTAAGATTTTTAAAAGAAGAAGAAAAATGAGTTTTGATTATTTTCATTAGTATTGCTTGAATCTGAGGATGAGTCTATGGGACATCCTTTCCATGGGTGTGTGTGTGTGTTTGCAAACTCTAACAATATAGAGTTATTTAAAAGATTACATTCTAGATGCAAATATATAATAAAGAGATCCATTTTCTTTCTGAAATACAATAAAGACTAAAATACCTTTTTAAAACATAAAAAAGAGGGGGCAGTGCCTGTGGCTCAGTGGGAAGGGCACCAACCCCAAATACCGAGGGTGGTGTGGGTTTGAACTGGGCTCCATCCAAACGGCAACAACAACAACAACAAAATAGCCAGGTGTTGTGGCGGGCACCTGTAGTCCCAGCTACTCGGGAGGCTGAGGCAAGAGAATCACCTAAACCCAGGAGTTGGAGGTTGCTGTGAGCTGTGATACCACAGCACTCTACCGAGGATAATAAAGTGAGACTCTGTCTCTAAAAGTATAAAAAATAATTACATTTTATAACATGTGTTTGGCTATATGACTAGAACTAAGATCTGGATACATCTAAGCCTCTGCCTATATCTTTCACTCATTATATGCTGTTTGGTGTGAGTGCTATTTTTTTTTTTTTTTTTTGCAGTTTTTGGCTGGGGCTGGGCTTGAACCCACCACCTCAGGTATATGGGGCCGGTGCCCTACTCCTTTGAGCCACAGGTGCCGCCCAGGTGTAAGTGCTATTTTTTATTTTTATTTCAGTAGATCTAGGGAGTAGGAGTGGAGCTTTGTTCCGTGGATATATTGCATGCAGTACAATGGTAAAGTCTCCACTGTTCATTAGACCATGTGTAGCCATAAGTCAGCTCCCACTCATAACTGAGAACATGTGGTACGTGCATTGGTTTTCCATTCCTGAGTTACTTTATTCATGATAATGGCCTCCAGTTCTGTCCAAGTCTCTGTAAAGGACATTATCTTGATCTTTTTTATAGCTGAGTTGTATCCCATGGCCTTGTTATGTTACCCAGGTTGGTCTCAAAGCCCTGGGCTCAAGAGAGCCTCCTGCCTCAGCCTCATGAGTGGGTGGGACTATAGGCATAGCTGGCAAGCCCCAGCCTTGCCTCCCGATCTCGTTATTGAAAGAGGTGTCTGACAATCCCTGCATCTCCTCTGAGGACCTTTAGAAAGACAGGATTTTTTAACAAAAGCATAAGTGCAATGAAATTTCTGTATTAGTAGGCTACTGAATTCTAACAAAACAGATAAAATGACAAATACATCAGTTGTGTTTTGTCCATAATTAGGATTTACAGAAGTTTTGGAAGTTTCATGCAGCTAGTCACCGAGTTATTAGGGGAAAAAGGTATAGTTTTGTAAATTTCTATACACTGTAATTATTAGTTTGAAAAAATCATTTAAAAATACTGTAGATTGGCAGCATAGCAGCATAGTCAAAGTTAGGATTTAGTATCAGATATTTTTACCATGTGCATGACTTTTATAAGCCTCTCTGTAAACTTCAGTTTTCTCATCTGATAAAAGAGGATAGTAATAGTTAGAATTCTGAGAAATAACTGAAGTATTACATGTGAAGTGTTTAGCAAAATATCTGATGCAAAATGACTACTAAATAAAACTAAATTATAATGATACTATCTCCATTCTTCCGTTCTCCAGATGGAGATGTTCCTGAATAACATTGGTCATGTTATAGGAGCTAAAATAATTATGTCCAATTAAAAAAAAAAAACAAACTTGTCTAGTTTTACTTTCTAGCCATTTCTATGGGAAAAGAGCTTCAAAGTGTCATTCAGGATCCATACTTTAGGAGGATTTCAGATTGAGGAAGGATATGTTGTTTCCCCGTAACCTAAAGGAGTCCAAAGTCATATACGTACGGTATGATAAAAACTCACTCCATCTCCCAACACCTGTCAATGGAATATTTGTTCCACTTTTCCTTCAAACAAAAAGGAGATGCAAATATCTTTCAACGATCAAGTCTGGCTTCTGAGTTTCATGTAAGAACTGAGGAGAAGAAGGAATTACATAACAAAAGACTATCCATCTCTGGCTCAGCTCTGTAGCTCAGTGAGTAGGGCGCCAGCCACATACACCGAAGCTGGCAGGTTCGAGCCCAGCCTGGGCCTGCTAAACAACAATGACAACGGCAACCAAAAAAAAAAAAAAAAAAAAAAAATAGCTGGGTGTTGTGGTGGGCACCTGTAGTCGCAGCTACTTGAGAGGCTGAGGCAAGGGAATCACTTAAGTCCAGGAGTTTGAGGTTGCTGTGAGTGGTGACTCTACGGCACTCTATCAAGGGTAAAATAGTGACACTCTGTCTCAAAAAAAAAAAAAAAAAAGAAAGAAAGAAAGACTATCCATTTCTATAAGATATGATACAAGATAATTTCTCAGTTGATTAATAATAAATGTAAATTTAGCTGACCAAATTTTTAACCATCATAAGTTTTTTTATTGTCTATGCTTAAGTCTCAATAGGATAAATGCAAAATGGACTTGGGAAGTGGGCTGTACAATATCTGTAGTAGAGAAACAAATGACAGCAGTAAAACAAAGGTTAAAATAAGAGAACGGCACAAAACCAAGGGCAGGGGAAGATTTAGCAATTAGGAAGCAGTTTCCAACAATGAAATCTATTAGAGCAGGAAAAGTTCTCCTGGGGGAAGTATAGAAATCTTATGGACCAAGTCATTTCAACAGACTAGACAAAATAATCAAAATTGGCATTAAGAGAGTAGTCCCTCAAGAGAAAGAGGAGGGTTGGGGGTTGATTAGATAATCTAATAGAGCTGTCTCATCTTTAAATTTCCATTATTCTAAAATTCTATGAGATTTTCAGACAGTTTGATCACTCACTAGAGAGATTTTAATTTCATTTTTTATGACACATCTAATAGGTGAACAGCAGTGATCCTGCAAGCTTGGCCTGACTTGCTCTCTAGGGCTGGTATTTCTGGCACAGCGCTAACTACAGCTCTAGCATAAACCTCAATGAAACCAATAATTACTTAGTAATCCCTGTGCAGAATTTCCATCAGACATCGAAGGCTCACATCACATCGGCACTACGAATGTAGAATTATTGAAATTTAAATCAGAAGTGTTTATCCAACACTGTGATGAGATAAAGTGATTTGAGACTGCTTATCATGATTAAGCCTGCAGATTGCAGATTATTATTAGACTGAGAAAGAAGTATGAAATTAATGGGAAGAAAACCAAACATAGGTTCTTATTATCAGGGGGGAGAAAAAGATTGTATCTTGAATGCAATTAATACACTAAAATTATTGTGGTATTCTCTTGTTTCCTTGCATTATTCACTTGTACAACTGAGAACTGGCAGAGCTATGACACAATGCCTCAGGGCCAAATGACTTGCCAGGAGAAGAAAAACAAAGTCCTACAATCACTCACAAGGAAGGCAGGAAATTAATATTTGTGGGTAAAGGTCAATGAGAAATTGCAATGAGGATAAAAGGGTTAACATTGAGCTCCACTTCAAATTCATGTTTCAAAACATTTCTACAGAATAATTATTAACACTTGCATAGAAACATCATCCCTGGGAAATTTGTTTTTTCTAAAACACAAACTGAAAGATTAACAGTAAAAGTTATTAGCTATGCATTTGCAGATGTGTTTTTCCTATTTTATAGCCCAAAGTTATAAAGAATACTGCTGATAGAGCCTACCAATACATAATTATTTGCAGTTATTTAACCCCATGCGTATAACTTATAGTTAATTGTTAGTGCTTTTATGTTTCCAACAATTTACATATGTTTAAAAGTGTTTGTGGATATGCTTTTATTTTCAAATAGAAAATGACCTCCATCAATCTTGGAATCTCATTTATTTATACACCATATTGTGTAACACACAGCAGTCATTCCAAAATCTATGTTAGATGAAAGGAAAAGTTAAAATAGAAAACAAAAATAAAACTATTGTGCTTTTATTATTTTTAATCAGGTTTCTACACTGTAGCATAGAAACTACTTTCTAAATATAAACATTTTAAAAAACTTTGATCAAATGGTAACAATGTTCCTTTTCACAGAACACTGTAAAAAGCAATTTTTACTGACATAGTTCAGCTACTTTTATAAGATGACTTTTAACCACACTAATTTGCTCCCAAATTTTAAAATGTTCTGCATTTCAAATAAAGGTTTTCTTTATTATTTCAGTTATGGTTTTGTGAATATACTATATGCCAGGCAAAGTAACATGCTGACAACATTTGCACTCTACTGGGAAAAACAGCAACAACAAAGAAATAAACAAACAAATAACTGAACGGCATCACGGCAGGCAGCAACCATATCTCTGGAGAATAACAAAACAATATGGTGGAGCACATATTTATATATTGGGTGCCAAGAAACACTAAGCTGATCAGCAGATGCATGGTGGATACAGTAAGCAATGAAAATATCTGATAGGAGGGGGTTGCAGCAAACACACAATAAATGCAAAGGCCCTGTGGTGAGGGCGAGCTGGGCAAGTATGAGCAACAGCAGTCAATCTAATATGATTGAAGGGAAGAGAGTGAGGCAATGAATATTAAGAATTGAATCAATGAACCAGTAAGGAGTTTGCTCACATAGGCCTCAGAGATATCAATGAACTATAAGATAAACAGAAGACCTGAGGCAGGGGGATCTCTCTCCAGTCAATATGCATCAGCACTTCGCAAATGTCTACGCATAAGTGCACACAAGTTCAGGTCTGTGTTAACGCATACATTTTCCATCTTTCTACCCCATCGATTCTTTCTGGTAAACATGGACATAAATAATAAACCTATAAATAGATTACAAAGGATGGCATTGAAAGTGGACTACACAATCAATATTAATGTCAACTTCAGTTAAAGAAAAAGAGGCAGCAAAATAAATAATTGAGCAAAAAAAGAGCAGAACTTTTTGCTATTAACAATTATTAATATAGCTCCTTGGAGTACGATTAGCCATGGAGATTTTCTAAATTCCTGGGGGTATTCTTTATAGCTGAGTTAATAACCATGTTCATTTACTTTTTTTAGAAAGGAGCTCAATTTGAAGCATATATTGAAGAAGCTGAGAAGCTAAGAAGAACCTCTTGCTTCAGGAGGAAAAAGATACAGAAAAAAAGATTTATGTAGAAATATGGCTTAGGAAATAAAGTGATGTTTATGTCGAGTAGAAGGCAAATAAATTAGGCAAGGCTACTTTCATACACGTTTGACTCCTGGGGGTGACAGCAGCTATTTTTGAACATTCAACATCCCATAAATACACAAGTCTCGCTTTTGAGCAAGTCACGGTTCCTGCTTTAACTGTCTTACCTATTTATGGCTGTGATCTTTTTCCAGAATTGCTTTCTGGCTCTAAAAGTATTATCTTTTACATTTTCTATCTTACAATAATTCTTTTAGAACTTAACAAAGCTTTCAAAATGTTCCATTTCTCCTGAGGTTAAGTGAAAAAAAAAAAAAAGAAAGAAAGAATGGAAAAGATTAAAAGGTGAGCAAAAATGATCACCTTATCAATTTTAAATTAAGAGATTTTGGCTCGGCACCTGTGGCTCAACGGGCTAAGGCGCCAGCCACGTACACCTGAGCTGGCGGGTTCGAATCCAGCCCGGGCTCGCCAAACAACAATGACGGCTGCAACCAAAAAATAGCCGGGCGTTGTGGTGGGCGCCTGTAGTCCCAGCTG
>CAUYRH010026762.1:0-34526 GCA_963574655.1 Perodicticus potto
CTATAAGGCAAACCTGGGGCTCTTGAGGGGTGATGACACAAGCTGGAGCCATGAGAATTTGCCCTGGGCACTCTCAGTCCAGTTTGGGCTCCGATGGGTTCCCTGTTCCAGGAGGCCTTCGCCTCTGGGGACAGGCCACCCTCCAGTGGTCACCCTTGCATTCTGGACAGGGGCCAGGTGGCTTGCCCAGCCAGTGGTAGGCAATGCTAAATTCTTACCATGAGAGGCTGGAAGGAGAGAAAGAAAGAGAGAGAGAGAAAGAGATAAGGAGGAAAAGAGACAGATAGGACATCTAATTTCATAACATGATTGACTTTGCTCTTAGCTGAAATGTTGGTAATGTATTTTCATCCATATCTCAGATAACACTCATGACCACTTTGTTCTATGTAATTTTTAAATTGTTTCAATCTTTACAAAACAAGCAAGTGACTTTGATTTGAGCAACTCCCTCTGACTAGCTAATTGTGTTATGACACCTGGCATCACCCTGGGTTGGGCCTTCTAATAGTGCCCACAGCTGAACTTAGGCACGTATGCTGGTCTCCTTGTTCTTGTGCCTGATACTGTTTGATACTGTTTACTACAGAGACAAGAGGAAGAGGAGAAATCACCAGATGCCCCTTACAGCATTTACTGACTTTATCCCTGGATTAGACTTCTGTAAACTTACTCTGTAACTTTTTCTCAATTTGCTTTTTCCCTCTCCTAATCCTAACCCTAACCGTGACTCTAAACTCTACTCCAAAAGATATGGATGTGCAGGAAGACATTCAGTTGTTCCTGGTGAGATGGTTGCATTGCATCCATCCAGTAAAGGACAATTTGGAGATGAGAGAAAATATCTCTTGTCAATTGTGAGGCATCTCTTCAAGTAGAGTTCCTGTGTCTCTGTGCGGACACCAGCTAGAAAGCATCCTAAGAGCCCAGGTCAGGAAATGAAAGATAATGCCCATGAGGTCACTGTGAAATATTTGTCCATTCAACCGTCTTTGGGCCATGAATGTTTTTGGAGGTGTATAGCATACATTAAAGGACCAGCAACACCATCAATGTGTCGCCTTTTTCTATATGGATTCATTGATAAGTTGATTGTCACTTTCATTCTTCAACAAGCAATTAGGATCTTTGAACATTTAAAGTTGAGTTAGGAATGATATGTTACCTGGAAGAGGTTATTACAGTCTCACAGGAGGGAGAACTTAGACATACATAAGTGTTGACAATCTATGATGATAAGGACTCTGGGGAAGAAGACAGATACCAAAATGAAGGCATATAAATAATGACAACACACAGGCCAAAATGAAGTACGTGCAGCTACTGGAAGTGATATAGAAAGGAGTGAGAACTGGATTCTCTGATGAGGAAAGACGGAAGCTCAGAATAAGAAAGTTTGCAAACTAATCTATGGAAAACAAAATGTTGCCTAGTTGCTCAATTGGGGAAGCATTTTCAACAGAACGCACAGCACGTGCAAAGACGATGGCTCCTGATGCGTTGGAAGAGTCGAAACCGGCTTGTCCTCCTTCTATCCTGAGGGTATAGAGCGGGGCTAGATGAAGTTCTAGAGTCCTCAGGAACCAAATCATGAAGGATTATGTTCCTTATCCTAACTGGTTTGTACTCTGTCTGAAGGAGATAAGTAGCAGTAGAAGGAGGCAAAGAAAAAAATAATGATATTCTCAGCTTTAAATCTAGAATGATCACTTTGTCTTCACTACTTCTGGAATAAAACGAATAAAGTTCATAGCTTGTGTTGGCTGTAAAACCACCTACCAACAAGATCAAATTAGTATTTTTCATGTTATAGGGGATAAAACTGAGATGTACTAAGGCCACATATGTTTATACGGTAAGGAGGAGCATCAGACTTCTCTTACCACAAACTTTGAACATCCTCGTACCAGAACATAAATAACTTGCTAATATGATCCTTCCATCCTTGGAATCCCCATACCACTTTGAACTTTCTTATGATGTTATTTTATTCTACATTGAACTATTTAGTACTTATCTTATACTTTTTTCTAAGCTACACATCCTGAGGAAAGGAGTTAGGCATTACTCATCCTTTAAAATTATTTTTATGTTAGCACATTGTTTTATACTAAAAGGTGCTTGACCTATACATATTAAATAAATACATGGTTAAATTTGTTAAGTTCTTATGCCATACCACATTAACTGAGCATTTCAGCCCTCTATCTCTAGCAAAAACCATAGTAGATATGAAGAGCTAGGTTTAAATCTTTATATTGCTTAAATGATCACTAATAAAAACTTCCTTATTTTGAGGACACTGATTATTCACACGTCATGTGCACATCAGTGGTCAAAATGGCAGGAAGTTAAATAATAAACCCTCCACTCAAATGGATTTAAGTCTTTATCATTTGCTTACAATAAAGCAATTTCCTTTGCTCAAATTTATCACTGAGGTAATTACTGTCAGGTGTCTTGAGGAGATAATGTGAATTGCATCACAGTTGATTATTTAAATCCCAGAAAGACACACTTACTAGTAACTTCACATTTATCTAGTATAAAAAAATGAAATGCAATTTACAAATTATCTTATATAAGTGAATTATGAAAAGTACTATTCTCCAAAGTATTTTTGTAACATTATATTGCATTTACATTTGATGACAACCATTTACAAGAGATGCATTTACTCATTTATTCCTTCAGCCCATACTTAAGGGGTGCCTATTCCATGGTAGACCCTGTGTGAAGTGTCAGGAATAAATTTATTTCTTGTCTCAGTGAAGTTTAAAGGCTGGAAAAAGGTCACAGTCTATTGAAGGAAGGACTTGTGGAAGATGGTAAGAGAATTAAAACTATTGAAAATGCAGTAACACAGATCAATAGGCGTTATGGCCCTATAGGAGGGTGTCTTTGGTGATGGAAGGTCCGCCAACTCTCCGGGGCCTCTCAATCAGCTAAAGTTGGAGTCTTTTGAAAATGAAGAGCATGCCATGGAAACTAGTCACTGACGATGGTGGAGTCTGGCAGGCTCCGAGATCCAGTGAAATGAATCAAAGGTGGTAAAATACAGAGAGGAAGAAGAGGAAAACACCAGTAGCAAATGAGGAAAAGAGAGTAACCAGCCAGACCCTTGTAAGGACGGGCTGAAGAAAGAAAATAAAGAGAGAGGCAGTGTCCTCTACTTTTTACAGTAGCTTCATAAAATCCATTTGCACTTAGAATTGTAGTATAGAGAAGGAAGGAGAAGAGATGAGAGAGGGACAGGGGCAAATCAGAAGCCTGTTGGAAACCAAGAAAAATAAGGAGACGCACCTCCTCCCAGGAGACCACAGCAGTGCCGGCTGTCCAGTTGCTGGAGAACGAGCCCCAGCTCAGGTGGATGGAACAAGTTCTTGGATGGCTTCGAATGGACGCCATGGCAGGGGTGTGTAGAAGGAAGATGAGAACAAGGGCATGTGAGCAAAAACACGAGGATATTTCAAAGCATCCCCTGCACAGCGTTGAGGCTACACTCACGCTCATGTCTTCTGAGGGCAGAATGGAGGTGAGGAATCAGCCCCCAAGATGCACACACCTGCAAAGTAGGAAAGACCCTGGACCAACTAAAGCAAGGGCAGAAACACGGAGGCTCTTGTTAAATGGGAATCAAAATTAAAAAAAACAGTACTGACTACATATACATATACATTATCATATACACAAAAACAAAAGGAATATAAGATATTTAAAAAGTCAGTTTAAAAATCAGCAGGAAAAAAAAAATCAGCAGGAAAAAAGTTACCCATGTTACACAGCAGAGAAACACTTTCCTTGTGAATACTTGAAGTTTTCAAAAAACATAATAAAATTCAATAAAATACAATCTACCACACTATATTATTTTTTAAAAATGGTTTGGTAATCCCTAAAAACTATCTGAAAAGACCAGCAATTATTAAACATTTAATAAATTAATCAGAGTGTCTGGGAACCAGAATAAGACAACCCAAGTCTTCACAAACGTCCTATCGTTGACATCTGAGATAATGGCAATAAAGAAAAAAAAAAAAAGGAGAGGGGAGAGTCACACAATTATAGAGGTGTTAGTTTCAGAAGACAAAGAACAGTAGGTCTGAGAATGCTTGGCACCCTTATTCTAAGGTGACCCGAGAAGGGGCAGAAGAAATCATTGTGGATCCTCTTCTGCATTGGAAAAAGAAAAACATAAAATAATTGGCAATTGGCATGAGAGACATTCTGAATAAGGTTTTGAGTATC
The DNA here is from genome assembly GCA_963574655.1 of Perodicticus potto. NCBI lineage: Eukaryota > Metazoa > Chordata > Mammalia > Primates > Lorisidae > Perodicticus > Perodicticus potto. The sequence goes on from CAUYRH010026762.1 coordinate 4,249, forward strand.
AGTAATAAAGAAAGAGTAGTTTGGGTGGCGGTACACGGAAAGCAAGTCATTTACAGAGATAAATATCTTGCTAGCTCTGGAGGCTCCTAAAACTGTAATGCCAAAGGGCATTAGATTACTGTTCTCAAAATTCAGAAGAGAACATTGTCCGACCAAGAATATCCTAACAGGACAAAATTTCACCCAATAAAGAAGGCAAAACGAAGTATTAGCTTTTCCAAATTTAATATATATTTTACATATATATATAATTTCTATATTTTATATAGAAATAAATATATATATTTATATATATTAAAATACATATTTTAATATTTGTTTATATATAAATTTCTTTATGTTTATACTCAACCATCCATGAGACCAAGATAAAGAAGTTAGAAGCGTAGAAAAAAAAAAGTGGTGAAAGATCTACTGGTAAGCCCTCATTCCATTTAAATAAGCGTGAAAAACTAAACAATGGCAGCGTTTTGGCTGAAGAGTAAAATATAAAATAAGGAACCATGATGTACTAAAAAAATAATCATTACAACAATTTGGGAGAGAAAGGGGAGAGAGAAAAGGAAGTAATAGTGCAAGGTATTTTTTTTTCCTGGAATGAAATCCATTTGTAATACTTTTTTAAAAAGCAGATAGATAACTGGAGATAAAGATTTAGACAGGTAGGCAGAATTCCAAAGCGGCCTCTAATATTCCCAGCTTGTAATGTGCACCTCTGGTCTACCCCTTCCTTCTGAGTGCAATTGGATGAGCTGACATTAGGGAGAAAAGTGAAGGGTTCTTGCAGATGCAATCACTTTTCTCTTTTAAAATATTTAAGTCTTAGTTTGTGTCCTCTTCACTCTACAAAAATAATTTATATTCATTGTTAGAGCTCTTAGCATGTTGATTCTCAAATTTGAACCAAAGTTAAACGTCTTTAAAAAAATTCTTACTTTGTGTATTTTCACAGTCAGGCAACGAATATATATCTTTAAGATTAAGATACTTTTTAGTATTAATGGACCTTGAGATAATAGATGAGAGTGAGAGCGAAGATATTAGGGTATTCTGGGGGGAACAGCCACTCAGATTCCAGTTTGAATCCCTAAGGATTTTAGTTAGGGGAATGGGGAGGAATAGCCCTAACTTTGCTGCTGGCATGAAAGAAAAGAATGAAGGGAAGGAAGAAAAAAAGGGAGTGAGGGAGGGACAGAGGAGAAGAAAAACAAAGAAGAAAGAGGGAAGGGAAGGGAAGGGGGGAGAGAGGGAGGGGAGGGGAGGGGGAAGAGGGGAGGGGGAGGGGAGGGGAGGGGGAGGGGGGAGGGGAGGAAAGGGGAGGGAGGGGGAAACACCAATATACTTAATGAGGCACTCACAAAAAAGGGAAGAATTCAGAGCTGATCCTGTAAGATCTACACAAAGCCTTACACGTTTGGGACTGGCCGCCGCGTAGTATACGGTTGTATATAAAGGATGGGTTTCTACACAGCTCTGTAGCTAAGACTGGAGGTTCCTCTGAGCCCCTCCGTCCTGGCTGAGAGGAGGCTAGGAAAAAAAGAACGTTTATTCCAGTGTGAACCAAAAGATCTGTCATTTTTAAACACCTTGTGAGCATCGTTCCTACCCTCGCCTGGGTATGTACCAGCAGGAATGACCCCGAGTGTGTGAACAGAAGCGAAGTTACTAGCAGACGTTTTATCTCGCAGGTAAGTGTCTGTTAGCCTTCGTTTAGCGTTTGACATTACAAATGATCCTGTTTCGACAGAGAAAACATCAGGTTTCTTGGACAATTTGAAGTGACAAAAAGCTGTAAACGCGAAATGTAGACATACAGATGCATCTGTGTGAACATAAACACCATCATTTAATTCTTGCAACAAAAGACCTCCACGAGGGAAAGGCTAAACTCTCCGCCAGAGAGCTGAATTTAGGAATTCATAAAATAACGTATGCGGTGACATCTGGACCTTAAGCTCGTTAATTCATTCGTGTTGATTATCTACAAAATTCTGCAACGGCTTGTCGCTCCTTTTCACTCAGATCTCCGCTATCTCCACGCTCAAGTTCAGACGCAGGGACGTGCCCTTTCCACCCTGTACACTGACAACGTGAAATTTTCCTTTAAGGAGTTGTATTAGCTAGCTTTTTGTAGGTGAGGCTGTGCTCATTTTTTCCGTCTTCTTGTCACTCTTTCCTCATATTTTAAGGTTTGGCAATAGGGGAACTTCTTCAATTTCTCCAAAAGCATTTGACTCACCTGTGTGCCATTTCTTTCTTTCTTTCTTTCCTTCCTTCCTTCCTTCCTTCTTCCTTACTTACTTACTTTCTCTTCCTTCCTTCCTTGCTTTCTTTTCTTTCCTTTCTTTCCTTTCTTTCACAGAGCCTCAAGCTGTCACCCTGGATAGAGTGCCGTGGCATCACAGCTCACAGCAACCTCCAGTTCCTGGGCTCAAGCGAGTCTCTTGCCTCAGCTTCCCAAGTAGCTGGGACTGCAGGCACCTGCCACAATGCCCAGCCTTTTTTTTTTTTTTTTTTTTTTTGGTTGCAGCTGTCGTTGTTTTGGCGGGCCTGGGCTGGATTCGAACCCTCAGCTCAGGTGTATGTGGCTGGCGCCTTTGCCCGTTGAGCCACAGGGCTGTGTGCCATTTTTTGTGTAGTCCTCTGGGAGAGGAGGACGCTCACCTTCCCTTGTCATGAAGCTGGACAGCTCCATGTTCTACAACGGGCTCAATATTCATCCTGAACCGCTGGTTCCGGAACGGATTGACCCCTCCCACCTAGGCACGATTTGGGGTGATTTTTCTAATGGTTTTCCAACTGTAATCAGCCCTATGACATTTAATTAGTATTTGCATCTTCCTGTGCCAGAAACAGCTTCCTACACACAAAACACTTGCTTACTATTGGCTGAATCCACCAGGGAGCAGACTCGGCCTTACCCTTATCATTTCTGCATACACTATTCTACTGCCTTTAAACTTTTAAACATAGTTTATTTATCACACAAGTGGCAGAAATATGCAATTCAAAACATGCCTAGCTACCTTTTAGGTAATATTTGTCATAGGTAATTATGCTTACTTTGAAATGGAAGAAAATTAAAAATAAATAAGGTTTATGTTTAAACAACTCACTGTGCTTATTTAATTGTTAGAATATTTGGAATGAAACAATGTAACTCATATATTTGTTTGTTAAAAATATGCACTTTTTTTTTTTCTCTTTTGCAGTTTTTGGGTGGGGCTGGGTTTAAACCAGCCACCTCTGACATATGAGGCAGTGCCTGTGGCTCAAGGAGTAGGGTGCCACCTCATGTGCAGGAGGTGGCTGATTCAAACCCAGCCCTAGCCGCAAAACAAAACAAAACAAACAAAAAAAAAGACTAAAAATATTCACTTTTTAATTTCCATCCATTTGTTACTTTGAGTAATTCTATTTGACCACAACACTGGGCATGTTATTTTTCAAATTCAAGAATTAATGTAACCCATTCTTATAGGAGCATTCACTATTTTGATGAATTCATTATCACATAATTGAGGTTGTCTGCATTTGGGTGATAACAGTAGTTATTAACTTCTCTAAAAATGCCAGAAATGTTGTAAGAAAGAGGTCATAATTTTACTTTCCTTTCTCAGTATTATAAACTAATAATAGGAAAGAACCACCAAACTACCACCTACTGGATCAATGTGCAAGAAATATGCATGTTTCCACAATCTAACAAATATAATGTTTAGAGTTACTTCTCTAATCATCTTGAAATATGAGGCAAATTAGCAGAGCCCTCTGGCCAAAGTAACTATAGGAATTGGATTTTTCCAGAGTCCCAGATTTAAATTAGCATGCTACTACCTTAGCAAATCTAATTTTTTATTTGGAAAATAAAGTTGAGGCAAACTGCAATCAGGTTTAGGATACCTTTAATTTTGAAAGAAAAGTAAATCATACTCCTCTCTATGTAGCCCTTAGCCAACTAGATTAGGTTTATGGGATTGGCTGACATATCGGTGTGGGTTAAGGAAGGAGGCAGGGAAACTGGAGGTCATAACAAGGGGAAAGATCCTTCTTCATTTTCAAATAATTTAAGAATCATGACTTATAATGACGTGTAATGTATGAATTCCGACTATGAGAACACATAATCGCTGGTGAGCTGTCCATGAGGTCCTCATTCAATATTGACTAAGTTGAATGGGAAGTTATTTTTAAAATGCCAGATAATCCTGATATGCTATTTGCACAGAAACCTTTGAAGTCTAAGAATAATTTCCAATTTACTAAGAATAATTTCCAATTCAATTCAGTCAATACTGAATGAGAATCTAACGGACAGCTCACCGGAAGTAATGCATTCTCACAGTTAGAATTGATCAGAACCAATAAATGTTTTTCCTCTGTATAAAATAAAATTTCTCAAGATTTGCCTAAATAGAAAAGGTATCACATGAGACTTTAAATAGATGCCAGGTACAGAGATCTAAATATCTTCCTTCCTATTCACTGCCATATACTCAGACCTGTCAATTATTTTTTAATTTGTCTCAAGCAAACTAAAAATTAAATAAAATGTGTTGTCTAAGGGGAAAGGAGTCACTGGGAACATCACAGTTTTTAGAGGTTTTGTATTTGCCCATATCATGCCTTGCATTAGACTTCTTTGTTAAATTGATTTTATATTTGTCTTAGATATCACAATAGCAATATATTATTTTGATCTCAGAGATTCCACTCAGTATATTTTAATTTACATTAAAAAGTTGAAATTAAACATCTCTTGGAAGATGATTTTATTCTTTGCATTTTCCTTTTGAGACATATATGTGCCTGTACATTAATATTTGGGAAAGACACAAACGCTACACAGACTATGATTGCTTCTACAGAGAAATTCAAGAATGGCCCAAACCATTCTATTTTTCAAAGGCAAAGAAGACTTGTGGAGGAGAATATAGATTGAACAAAAGCAATAACAATTACAAAAAATTGTGATTGCTTAATTGTTACCAGTAGAAAAGCTTTAATTTGGAAAAAAGTAGAAGAATGACTTTCTATGCAAACAACTGAGCAGACATCAAGACTGATATGTTTTCCATTTTTCAAAATGACAATTGGTATTCCTTTCTGAAAGGTGGTTGACAACAGTTCAGTTTTTATGTAATAACAAATCAGTCCTCTAAACAGATGCGCATGTCTATTTGAAATGGTATGCAATCTTTGGAACATTGGCTGTCAGGACCAAGACCTAATACCGTTATTTCAGAAAACATGGTTTTCCCAATCATTTCATTTAAAGGGATTAAACATTCTACTATAGAAAATAAATTTGTGAAGAATGTCAAAATGCTTTGTTTTGCTTTTCTTATAAATTAATCCCGAAGTGTTAGCAGTTTTAATTATTTACCAAAAATTGCACATCTGGTTTACAGCCCAGTTTTAGAATAGAAATGGTGCTTCAACAATTGATTTATAAACTAAATTAATGCAAATTGTAGACAAATAAATCAGAAAGTACACACCCATTTTCAATGGGAAAATGTAGTATTGGCTATATAAAGTGAAAAATTTTTTTCCTTCACTTAAGAACTATCTTGACAATCCTCTATAGTAATATCTTATTAATTTGATGGTGGTTTATCAAGTGACCTTATTTTTTGCATGGGCCAAATGCTTTCCTGATCTTTCAAATATCAGCCACCCAAAATTATATTGATGGAAGAAAGTTTGTATCTAATCAAATGAACCTTCAGTTAATTTTCTGCAGAGAGGTCCCAGTAAAATAATTCCCTTGAAAATTAAACTCTGTTATGAACATCTTATGTTTTAATGAACTGAGTCTACAATATGCATATTTCTCCCTACTCCTATTTGAACTGAGCGTGTCTATTTGGAGATGGAACAGGAGGAGCCAAAAAAGCACCAGTGGAGAAATTAATATACCCTCCTGTATTCAGCCTTATCAACAGGGCTTAAGGACAGATTCTGATTGACATTCTTGTGCATTTGATTGATGATGTTTACTGCAGAGTCTGGGTTGCTGCCCTGGAAAAAAATATTTCTTCCCTAAAGTGTAACTGAATACATTATACACACACATATATATATATATACACACATATATACATACATATATATAAATATATACACATATTTATATCATGTATATATATATCTCAATTCCTTATTTTGTGTCATTCACTTCTGTGTGCTATTTATAAGTATATATCACACATATATATATATGTATCAATTCTTTCTTTTGTGTCATTCACTTCTGTGTGCTATTCAAGTAGACAAAATGTTTTAACATAGTGTTTTGGTAGATCTCTGAAAATATCTGTTGAAGGTCTTAACTAGCCAGTTGTACTAAGTTCATTTCTATATGCACAATTAGGCTTCTTTTTTTTTTTTTTTTGAGACAGAGTCTCACTTTGTCACCCTCAGTAGAGTGCCTTGGCATTACAGCTCAGAGCAACCTTCACGTCTTGGGCTTAGACCATTCTCTTGCCTCAGCCTCCCGAGTAGCTGGGACAATAGGCATCCGCCACAATGCCCGCCTATTTTTTTGTTGTTGTTGCAGTTTGGCCAGGGCCGGGTTTGAACCCACCACCCTCGGTGTATGGGGCCAGTGCCCTACTCACTGAGCCACAGGTGCTGCCCCTCAGGCTTCTTCTTATTATTAGAACACAAACTAAAATAATGGGCTTACCGGTGATAAATAAGGAAGGAACTACAGATGGCTTTGTCTTTCTTTCTGTATCATTTCAAGCCCTTTGTATTCTCTACTTTAGTTGACTTCATTATTTTGATAGTAAGGTAGGCATAGTTTTAAAATTTTTCTTCCTCTGACTCATTACCATGGGTGTATTCCCTAGTGTAAAGTTGGAGTCGAAATGAGAGGAATCAACTATTGCCATCTTTGGTGAGGGTTCATATTAGCATCAATGTGCACACACATGTATACACACACAAACACACACACACAGATGTAAGATAATTATTCAAAGAATTAGTTGTACTTTAAAGCATTTCATTAGTCTGTACCAGTGATATTTTTTTCTTATACCCAAAATATGCATGTCTCTGAATGACTTAGGTTAGTTATCTAAAGACAGCTCAAAAGAATATTAATCAGATTAGGTTTTTGTTTTGTCTTATTTTGCTTTGTTTTGTGTCTTTAGATAGAATCTCACTCTCTTGCCCTTGGTAGAGTGCCGTGGCATCATAGCTCATAGAAACTTCAAACTCTTGGGCTTGAGTAATCCTCTTGCCTCAGATTCCCAAGTAGCTGGGACTACAGACACCCACCATAATGCCAGGCTATTTTTTCTATTTTTAGTAGAGTCAGGGTCTCATTCTTGCTTAGATTGGTCTCAAAATCCTGAGTTCAAACAATCCACCCACCCTGGCCTCCCAGAATGCTAGAATTACAGGTCTGAGCCACTGAGACTGGCTCCAAATTAGGTTCTTACATCATTATTTTTATTTATTATTTTTCCCGTTCCACGCCAGTTATGCTTTATTTTTTTTTTATTAAGTCATTTGTACATATATCATGTATACATTTATGCCATTATGGGATTCAATGCGTTGATTTTTTAAATGGGAAAAATGAAACTGAGAAAACTAGTGATTTTCTCTTAGTCATACACAGAAACAGAGTCTTAGAGACCTCCTGAATGTTTCCACTGATCCAATAATGCTCTCGTTACAATTTTTGGAATTTCTTTTTTGCACTAGTCTTTAGAACCATTTGTAAAGACAAATAAGAATCCCAGTTTTATAGGTATCCCTTACTCTGTTTTGTCTTACCTTCTTAATTCCCTGCTTAATCATTAATCCTGGCTATGTCATGACCTCCTTGGAGGTAAGTATCATACTGTGTTTTGACAGTATTTAGTATGATAACTGTTCCATTGCTGATTATATCTTTATTGACATCATAGAATGTATGTATAGTATATGCACTTTTTTGTATAACTGCAACTAAAAGTAAATGCAAACATTCTCCACTAAATGATCCTAAACTATTCCCTTGCCAAAACCTTGAAATTCCATCTCTACATATTTTTCTTTAGAAAATTATCATTTTTATTATTATTCATAGATTGATGATGAAACTTTAAAAATAGCTGATTCTAATGGAAAGCTAATCCAACTGACTAAATACTTATAAGTGTTAATGACGGGATTAGAATATTTTTTCTCTTATTGTTATTTCATGCTTGAAACATTCAGGGCTTTGGGCTTGCGTTTCTATAAATGGCTCCAAAAAAGGGTCTTTACAGCAGATCCTAAAATGACTGGGTGGATTTCAAAGAATGTTTTCCAATGGAAAGAAAGTGTAAATCTTTTATGTAGTTGAGTGCTAGAACAGATTATTGATCAGTGTCAACAGGAGGAGCCAAGACACATGATCCCTGCCTAGGCTCCTGTGAATACATTAAAAACAAGACTCTTTTTCCAATAAATCAAGATAACTAATTGGAGTCTTTTGTTCACCCATTCAAAGTCTCAACCTGGAAGTTCAGAAAGTCTAAGGGAATCTTCTACAGTGTATTTGAAAAGTCTAGGTTATATATTTTGCCTGGAACCACTTACAGAGAACTACTATGATTGCCATTTTTAGAACATAACTGTGGTTACTTGGGCCAGTGACAAGGCAATACTCTCCAAAATACAAAGACGGAGAAGATTTACACGTCTCAAAGATATTTGAAGTTGATGGACTCTGTGGTTACTTGAAGATCAGCAGCTCTTACTGGATTAAATAGATGGGGTTAGGATCTGGACACACTGATTTTGAATGTGCTGAACCCATTCATTTTCTTCACGTGAGCTCACATGCTGTGATTTCTGACCTTTCCACATCCCATTTTTCCTTAAGATGCAGGTCATTGCACTGTCTTAAAATTGTCACCTACCATTCCATATTATTCTTTGGGTATTTACTGACAAGCACAGGGGGCAGTGACATCATTACTTTCTATTATTAAATGGGAAATACATGTAATACAGAATATGCTACGTTTCTACTAAAAGGTTAATAAATGTTAGTCATTCTTGTCACCATTACTAATGTGCTGCCTTGCTTAGCTGCTGAGTCAACCTTTTATGCACAATGCTCATTGTCAAAACTTCTACTTTGCGTCTTTACTGTTCATTTTTGGAGGAGGGAGGGAATTATTTATCTTCATGAAATCTTCTCAATTGAATCCTCACCTAATCTGTATTTCGTTAGATGATTCTTTGGATACAAAATGCAAAATTTTCCTTTAATCATTCCTAATTTAGAAATGCAGAATGAGCAATTCGAAGTACTGTTTTCTAACTCAATTGTATGAAGTACTATGGAAGATTTACAGTAGAGACCCATGGCATCTTCAAGCTCAATAGGTATGCTTTGGTGTGTATTTTCTAGTGGCTTCTTTGACAGTACTTACCATACTTCTGAGTAAGCTGTACAGTGTGATGAAGTCCCTGGTTGAAGATATAAGAATTCAGTGGAATAGGAAGGGACAGTGAAAGAACAAATTGAGAGATTGAAGAGGATTCCCTACCATGAAGTCCTTCAGATAAATTAAAGATTCTCAAATCCAGTATAAAAGTTTTTCAAACATAGAGTCACTGCCAAAGAAACTCAGATCACCTCAATTTAAAAGCTGAAAAGATTTATCAAGATATAGAGAAGGCATTTCAATTCTATTAAAATCAGATGGAGTAAAAGTGTCAAAACATTCCTCTCTTTGATTTTTCTGTATTTGTTCAAAATTATTTTTTCTTCATCTTTCCATAGATTACTTTGAATCTATTCTTTATGGTAAGCTGGATTTTGAAGGGGAGTTTTCTCCTTATCCTGCTGTACACAGGGGCTCACACCTATAATCCTAGCTCTTGGAGAAGCTGACATGGGTGGATTGCTTGAGCTCAGGCATTCAAGACCAGTGAGCAAAAGCCAGACACCATCTCTACTAAAAATAGTAAAAAACAGCCAGGTGTAGTGGTGCACACCTGCAGTCCCAACTACTCAGGAGGCTGAGTCAGGAGGATTGCTCAAGCCCAAGAATTTGAGGTTCCTGTGAGGTACAATGATGCCACAACACTTCACCCCAGGTGACAGAGTGAGACTGTCTCAAAAAAAAAAATGCTTATCCTCCCAAACAGAAAAATAATCAATCTGTGTTGTAGCCATCATAACAGGTCTGTTCTGTCCTTAGCAGTTAGACATTGCTTTCAATTGATAGAAATAGAAAACAAACAAACAACAAAGGAATTCTAGAAGCAGACTACCCAAAGCTAGTATGAAGATGACACAATAATTAAAAACCCAATCCCCTCTAGCTTTTGTTCCGTTATTTTTGTGTCTTCACATTGGCTTCTATGTTCCCAAAAGGGAAGAAGAAAAACGGGGAAATGCAAAAAGAACTCGTCCACTGAGTCTGCTCCTTAAGGAGCTTCCTGAATGCCCACAGTTAAGAAACATCCCCCTGGCATTTCACTGGAGGAAACTTAATCACATGATCACCTACATCTGCAAGGGAGGGGATGTAAATTGTACTTTTTAAGGTAGACCACTGAGGGAATGTTAATAAAGATGTCGGCAGGAAGTAGGAGGAAATGTTTGTCCATTACATATTATTATAAAAATATATTAATGTTAATCTCTCCCTTTTATTTTCCTGGAAACTTCTGCAGAAATGACCATTTCTTTGAACATGACAGCTTTTGAGGAACCTCGTTTCTGACCACCTCAGCCCCGTGTAGCCCCAGCATTTGACTAGGTGCAGAATATTGGCCTTGAGAGTGGTGTCAAACATCCTTTAAATAACACTGTAAATCATTTCCCACTTCACAGACTTTTAACTCACAACCTAAAAAGCACTCATGAGTGCTATAAGATCATTCCATAATATATTGTTCATCCTTTCCACTCTTGGTCATTCAGAAACTGTCAACTCTATTTGACCTTATTTTCAATTAATCAATATTTTTGGAAGTAAATTAAAAATATATTTTTTCTCAATGACACATAGAAAAAAGAAACTATGTTTGACTGTCATTAACCCACGTTGCCCACACTCCACAAGCATCACATTTATATAATTTTAAGATACAATTCACACTTTAGAATCACAATGGCCATCTTGTCAAATCCCTCATCCAAAATATGTATCTCACTTAAAGAGTCCCAGGCCCCTTTTCTAATATTTCCAAATTTAATTACTTTCTACCTGAAGAGGCAGAAACTTCCATTTTGGGGATGCTTTACATTTGAAATTCTTTTTATATATTACAAATAGTTGCTCTATAAATTTTACCACTTGCCTCACTTCCATTTTGATAATGGGCATGTAGGTGAACAGAACCATGTATTTCTGATATGAGATCACATTTAAAAAAAAAAAAAACTATCTGAGTGAGTACAATGGCCTATAATTTCTGTATCGTTTATATGTCTTTAAGTTGGAAGATTGTATATCCTGCTGAGAGTCTTAATTTGTCCTACACTAACATGAAACAAAGTCACAAGTTTTTTTTCTTATGGTAAAGTCTGTTAAAACAACAAAAGTACTTCACCATTTCTCAATATCTCAGGTCCAGAAATATAGTGAAAAATAACAATAAAAAGTTAAGAAGTTTATGTCACTTAACAAAATATCTTTACCTCTACTGTCTAAATATTTCTAGCCTATCTGCTTCCTATCATTTGTTATGTGCAACTTGCCTGATCTTTGACCTTTCAGACTTAGGATGTTACTGCATGATGGAAAATATGTCTCAGGAAAACAGTGGAACAAAACTATCTTGGTGTCCTCCGCCACCATATCTCATCTGTGCCTATAACTTAACACAAGGCTCAAATATGGAGATAAATTTATCTCTCCATAATGTACGTATTTAAGAAAAGCAGTTATTTTTTCCACTGATGTTTGATATTGCTAAGCAAAAAATAGTCTCTCCAAAGTCTCTAGATTACATTTTTCCATGACCTAGTACCCTAGCACTTTCCCTGATGGAACATAACCTCTTGGCGATGAACCGTAGGCACTTAAGTAATCTTCTTAAATACTAAATACTAGAACAGATGGTCGAGGCAAGCATTATGCTCAGCTGCCCATTCCATAACAACTGTACTGCTTTAAATGATTAGGGGAATAGTGGAAGCCAGGAAATGTTTATTGTTTTGGAAAGAGGGTGGGCCAGGATGAGATTTCACATTCACTTTTTCCTAGAGGAAAGTATTCATCCAACAGATTTTATATGACATATCAGAACCACAGCCTCCACTTGCCAACTATCAAGACATCTGATGGTGAAGGCAACTGGGAAAGGTAGCAATAAAATCAGCTGACTCGCAGCCAAGCAAATGCCAATTATAGTTTGTTTTAAGAATGCTGGAAAGGATGCATGGAGGCCAACAGTATGGTGGATGGACAGGGGCTGTTTAAAGGATAAATAACAAAGGCTGTGGCCTGTGACATTCCAAAGAGACATGATTGGCACATCGACACAGATGGAGGAAGGAGGCCAGGCTCTCTCAAGGATGACTTATATTCCGTGCCAACCAAACTGTTCTTTCATTTCTAGTGCAAAGCCGTTTTGCATAGTGGGAATTGTCAGTCTATGAAACCGACTTACAGTAGTTTGTTCTTATCCCTGGTTTTATTTTTCACTGTTTCAGTTATCAGCGGTCCAACATGATCTGGAAATAGGTGAGTACAGTACAATGAGAGAGAGCCCATATTCATAGTGCTTCTCTTCCAGCATATCGTTTCAATTCTTCCATTAGTAGAGATTGTTGTCAATTTCTCACTGCGCCTAATTTCTGAATTAAACTTTATCGTAGATGGATACATACAGGAAGAATCACAGTGTACTATTCATGTTTTCAAGGTATCCAGTGGGGGTCTTGGAACATATGTCCCTATGGATAAAAGGGGACTACTATATTTTAAGTTTTAACATGCTTTTATTTATTTTTTATTTTTATTTTTTCTTGAGACAGAGCCTCAAGCTGTCACCCTGGATAGAGTGCTGTGGCAACACAGCTCACATCAACCTCCAATTCCTGGGCTCAAGCGCGTTTCCTACCTCAGCCTTCCAAGTAGCTGGGACTATAGGCACCCGCCACAACGCCCAGCCATTTTTTGGCCACAGCCGTCATTATTGTTTGGCGGGCCCAGGCTGGATTTGAACCCTCCACTTTAGGTGTACTTGGCTGGTGCTTTAGCCACTTGAGCCACAGGCGCCAAGCCTTAACATGCTTTTAATTGGGGAAGACACAATTTACTGATCACTCCCTGGATTTTGTCAAGGAATCCAAACCATGTTTGAAGAAAATAAGAAAAAAAAAAAGTTTATTTCAAGGTGACCAATTTTCTGGGTCACAGAAAGCTGCAGTTATTACAGACTTCAAAGGGCACCTGGTATCATGTTACTTCTAGGTTTCCCCAAATTACTTTGTCACATTATAAGTAAAGACTCAGTGGTTCTTACTTGATGTCCAAAGAGTTTTCTTTGTTAAAGAGAACAAAGGTGTATTTAATTAGCATGCTGGCATTGGGTGGTTCACATTAACTCCTGTGTTTGAACTCCATTAAGGTATTTTATTTTATTGAAGAATAAAACCCACTTCATTGGGGGAAGGCATAATAGGTAGAGAATGCTGCATTTGCAAATAAGAAATAGAAAGTCCCTTAAGTTGTTCTGTAGGTGAATTTTTATATGCCAACGTTAACAAATTTGAAAAATGGAAGAATAGCACTAAAGTAGAAATCTAACAATATATAGCAGAAATGCACTTATCAAATACTTCGTTAATTATTTTTTGTTAATTCTAATGAAATATACTAACAAGACTTCCCCTCAAAAAGTGACTTTTACTTTCTGAAATATATCTATACATATATATGTATTTCTGAAAAGGTGCATATATGATGAATTTTTGTAAATTAAGCACACACCAGTGCAATAGGAAAGTCCATCATTTAAAGGTATATTGTAATGATTTGGGGAAAGGTGAGATCTCATTCAATTGAACTTTCTTTTTAAAAGTACATTTGCCAGGTGTGGTGGGTTACAGCTATAATCTCAGCACTTTGGGAGACCAAGACAGAAGGATCACTTCAAGCCAGGAATCAAGACCAGCCTGGGCAATATAACGAGACCCTGTCTCTGTAAAACATAAACACATCTGGGTGTGATAGAACACAGGTAGTTGCAGCTATGAGGGAGGTTGAGGTGAGAGGATGCTTTGAGCCAGGCGTCCAAAGCTGTGGGTGAGCTATGATGACGTAATCCAGCCTGGACAAAGAGTAAGACCTGTCTCAAACACACACACATACACACCAAAAAATCAAAAACAAACACAAAGTACATTTTTATGTGGTGCACAATATAGTTTAGGTTCTATTTCTTTGGATCAGCAAACAAATCATTACATGGAATTAGGAAGTGAGAGGACTATCTGGATGATTTTACATAAACATTTTATTTTATTAGGTATTTACTGCAAGACCAATATGTAATTTTGCCATTCATAGCAGCGATTAAAGATGTGTCATTTTTTTTTTGTAACAAGGAAACAAGATGACAGCGTACAATTATGACAATGTACCTAAGAGGGTCCTGCTTCTTTGAGGCATCTCTGTGAAAGGAAATGAATGTTCTTTTCTCCATGTTTTTAGAATATCATCAGAACGACGTAGACACACAACCAAAGACCAAAGATGTGGGTGGTCCATAGAACTCTTAGATATGCCGCAAGAGCAAGAATAGAGTAGCAGTTCTCATCCTTGGCTGTTCATTACCTGGAGATATTTAAGGTAGTGATACGCTGTTGATTTCTGCTGTCTGAACCTTGACATTGTAACTTCACCGGTGTTAGGTGTGTCATGGGTATGCTGATTTTGAAGGCTCCCTAGGTGATGCTGGAAGGCAGTCACAGCTAGGAATCACTAGTTCAGATGGATCTAGTGATTCTTAAGCTTCCCTAGGTATAAGGGCCTCTTAGAGGCTTGTTAAGAATCAGCTACACGGCTCAGCGCCTGTGGCTCAGCGGGCTAAGGCACCAGCCACGTACATCTGAGCTGGCGGGTTCGAATCCAGCCCGGGCCCACCAAAAAACAATCATGGCTAGCGTTGTGGCGGGCGCCTGTAATCCCAGCTACTTGGGAGGTGGAGGCAAGAGACTCCCTTGAGCCCAGGAATTGGAGGTTCCTGTGAGCTGTGATGCCACAGAACTCTATCCAGGGCAACAGCTTGAGGCTCTGTCTCAAAAAAAAAAAAAAAAAGAATCAGCTACACAGGGTATTTTAATTCAAGGGGTCCTTGAGCCATATGCAGGGAATACAAAACAAGACAAAACCTCCTTGTCTTGATTAGGCTTATTTTTATGCCTTGGGCTTCACACCTGGTGACACCAACTTGAGCTATGTGAAAGTTCACCCAGAGTGCATAATTCTTAATTTTGGCAGTTCCCAACATTCATGGAAACAAAATCTTTTGCAGAAGCTTCTGTACAATTGTGCTGCCACATGTAATGCCAAGGGCAATTCCAATTCCCATAAGTCAGGCAAGTCTCCAGCTGAAAAAAAAAAATCTAAATAATGAAGTACATTACACTCAGAAATAAACTAAAGCTCATGGAATTCAAGGATGACCTTTTCTGTCTTTGAATTGTTTTCAGTATAACGTGCATTTATTTATTTATTTATTTATTAGAGACAGAGTCTCACTTTGTTGCCCTCAGTAGAGTGCTGTGGCGTCACAGCTCACAGCAACCTCCAGCTCTTGCCTCAGCCTCCCAAGTAGCTGGGACTACAGGTTCCCACTGGCTATTTTTTGTTGTAGTTTGGCTGGGTCCGGGTTCAAACCTGCCACCCTCAGTATATGGGGCCGGCACCCTACCCACTGAGCCACAGGCATCACCCTCAACATACAAAATTTAATTTTAAACATGTATCATGTCTAGAAAGTCTAATCTTAGGAGTTCATCCTTTGGATGAAAACCTCATCCTCCAAGAGACATAGAGATTTTCTACATTTTTATTATGGTGGTGGTAATATACAAATATCTACATTTGTTGGGTAAAGTATTCAAAAACTGTAACAATAATATGTTCCCAGTTTATACATGTTATAAAATGATGGCATGAGTTTATTATGGTGCAAAAACTTTTTGAAATCTATGCGTATTTTTCTAATGTGCATTTCCATAAACTTTTTAAAATCCTCTTATAAATAGACATGTATACACACACATATTCTCTCCTTCTCTCTCTCTCTCTCTCTCTCTGTCTCTCTCTCTCTCTCTCTCTCTCTCTATATATATATATATATATATATATATACATATATATACACACATATATATATAGGTCTCTAAATACAGGAAGATGCAAACAGTTTATGGAATTTCACATTAGGAAAACTATGCATAGATTTCCAAGAGTTTTTGCACCATAATAAATGCATACCAACATTTTATAACATGTCTAAACAGGATCTAGTTTGAGGCACTAAGGAAGTAGGACATCAGTTTGACAACTACAGTTGTTAGAGCAACATAAATCCTGCTAAAATTGGAAGAAAAGCAAACATCAAATTTGTGTTGAGGGTTAGCTGAAAGAAAGGTGAAAACATTGCTTTATGAAAAGTTGCTAAGGACAAGGCCCCCAAATAACCATCAGTTTAGAAATGGATAACTTGGATAACGGGCTTCAAGTAAGGACAAAACAATGTTAAAGATGAAGTCTACAGCCACAGACTATCCAACAACAATTTGCCAGGTAAAAGTTAATCTTGTTTGTTCCCTAATTGAAGAGGACTGGTAATGAACAGAAGAAACAATAGCTAACACGATAGACGTCTCAATTGGTTCAACTTGCACAATTCTGACTGAGAAATTAAAGTTTAGCAATCTTTCCACTCCATGGGTACCAAAACCATTGCTATAGATCAGCTGCACCCAAGAATACATAGAGACTTCAATGGAAATTTTAAACATGGAATCAAGATCCTGAAGCATTTCTTCAAAGATTTGCAGCAGGAGATGAAGCTTGGCTTTACCGCTACAAACATGGTGCGTTCAACAACAGCCTCCACTGTGCTGAAGACAAAGCACAGTCTAAGCCATGTCTACCAAGAGTTGGAAATGGTCCAGTCAGAGCCAAAATGGACTTCTCAAGAATTCATGAAGAAGAATTCATTCATTAAGTTCACGGTAACTTTTTGGGGGATGCTCAAAGCATTTTTCTTGTTGACTTTCTGAAGCAATAAAGAATAACAACATCTGCTCTTATTATGACAGTGTTTGAGAAAATTAGCCAAAGATTTAGCAGAAAAATGCGCAGTAAAGCTTCATCGGAGAGTCCTTCCCCACCAAGACAATGCTTCTGTTCATTACTCTCATCAAAGGAGGACAAGTTTGTGAGCTTTGGTGAGAAATCACTGGGCATTCAACTTGAAGTCTTGATTTGGCTCCTGCTGACTTCTTTTGTTTCTTAATATTGGAAAAAAATCTTTAAAATACATTCGTATTTCTTCAGCGAATATTGCATTGACATAGCTAAATTCCCAGGATGCCCTGTTCCTTGGGAATGAACTAAATGACTATTATCATTGCTTATAAAAGAGTCTGAACCTTGAGGGAGTTTATGATGAGAAACAGTTT
This sequence comes from Perodicticus potto, assembly GCA_963574655.1. Taxonomy (NCBI): domain Eukaryota; kingdom Metazoa; phylum Chordata; class Mammalia; order Primates; family Lorisidae; genus Perodicticus; species Perodicticus potto. Next base: position 21,905 of record CAUYRH010026762.1, read on the forward strand.
GTGTGTCTTAATTTTAGTCTTTAAATTCCATTTTCCATAAATTTTTGAGTTACCCTAGTATGTGTTATACACATGCACAAACAAGTAAAATGAAATCAGAACTCCGACTGCAGGTAATCTATGTAATCTAAGTTCTTAAGGAACAGCTAATCTTCACTGAAGTGCCCTTTGGTGCCTCCATTCCTATTTTTGTTTGTTCATTTGTTTGTTTGTGGTGTCGGTTACAACTATTTACACTTGACATAATTTAATGATAGTTTGCCGTGTTAGTGGTCAGACTCTTTTTCTGTCTCCCAGACAAAATAAAGAGGAAAACAGACAAGTTAAGTCCTGGCCAAGCATCATTCAATGTGTTACTGTGTGATCGCCCTTTTAAAGTCATTGTGTGGTTTGAAGTCTCTTTTAAAAAAATTCCCCTTCAAGTTGCCAAAGGCCTTTTCGGTGAAAACATTGAGAAGTGGCAATACTCCGGAGCCATCCCAACTGAAGTCAGAATCTTAGGAAACTGTGCAGTATTTTCATGACAGAAGCACAGTGGAAAAAATTCCTGGAAAGTGATGGAGAGAAACTAGGAGAAAATAGTCTTCCCAGCAATCTCTGAAACTGATTAAGTGTGGTTGTTTGTTTGTTTGTTTGTTTCTTGCTCAAGGGCTAACTCTTTTAACCAAGGGGCAGGACATCTTGAATGCAGTTAAGTGATGCTTAAGATGCCAGTTGGTTCTGTATTGACATGCTGTGATTTCTTCCTTCTGGTATTCTTTACTTAAAGGTTTTGAAAATATAACCACCAGAGGGCGCACAATATCACATTTTGAAAAGTTTAAAGAAACATGTCCACCTCAAAGCCCCCGTGCAAGGTGGAAACCTATGCCTCAGCGATGGAAGCTTTCCATGCCCCTCCCCCTTGCTTCTTTATATGTTGAGCACAGGTGTCTCACACCCGCTGCCTTCCTGGAACCTTCCTCAGCAGCATCGTGTCTGCTGTTTGCCAGATAAATTCTCTTACCAAATAGATTGAACTATGTTTTTTGCCTTCTACGTTCATTAAATTAAGCTAGCCCTTGTTTCTTGGAGTTCAAGGGCATAGTGAATTATTCTGAAGCTCTTTGGTCTAGACCCGGTCATCTTTGGGGCAGTTCTCCACCTAAAATGCTGGGAAAACACTCCTATAGCCATTTGCCAGATGTTCACTAACCAAGTTTCCTGTTGCTTTATGAACATTCCCACCCAGTTCCCGCGTGTGTCTGTGTGTGGGGGTGGGGGTGGGGGCGGGGGCGGGGCTTTACATTGGCTTACAAGGCCTCTGTTATTAACCTTTCAGACTTAGTGACCTAGCTCAGGCTTAACAGCCTACATTTTTGGCAACGTTGGAAATACTTACCTATGTTACTACATCACCCAGAAGTGACTCTGAGCTCTCAGTTCCAGATCAGCTCCTCTGGGCCCTTGGATGCCTGTGTCGAGAGCTCCATGCCATATCTAATGAAGACTCTGCTGCTACTTGGAGAGAGTACTGGGCTTTTTAAAAAGCTTAAATGCGGCATGCATGATGATGCTGATCATCTGTCTAACTTGAAACTCCTTGAGTGATATGCTTTGTGTGAGCTGCCATTGGCAACTATGCCTAGTCAAAAGGTGATTCCAATGACCAGACAAGTTTCTCTAGTCTTATTTTGAGGTTACTCCCCCTCTAAATTACATTTCTTGGGGGCACACGTTGCTCAATGGTTAGGGTGCTGGCCACATGCATTGGGACTGGTAGGTTCGAACCCACACCGGGCCTGCTAAACTAAACAAACAACAACAACGAAAACAAACAAACAAAAAAATTGCCAGGTGTTTTTGGCGGGTGCCTATAGTCCCAGCTACTTGGGAGGCTGAGACAAGAGAATAGCTTGAGCCCAAGCATTTGAGGTTGCTGAGAGCTGTGACACCGCAGCACTCTATAGAGGGTGACAAAGTGAGACTCTGTCTCAAAAAAAATTGAATAAATAGATTACATTTCTTACTGCTGTCCCATAATCATGATGGTATCCAGGTGGTGGCAGATGTCATCTCTGCATCTGTAGTAATCATCAGTCACTACTCCCAGACTCCCTTTCAAGGAATGATGGCTTCTGCCTCTGACATTTTCTCCTACCTCTTAGTTTTCGGAAGAAAGATTCTGCCTTGAGGACCCATGAGCTGCTGCTCTGTAACACCTCACAGAGCAGGTGTTTTCATCTTGAGAGTGTATTACCATTGCTTAGAGTGAGTCTAAGGGGATAGACACCTAAGCCTACTTCAGTAATCCTGGGAAAGGATTCAGAGTTCCATACCTGAATAGGCATCCCCCAAATTGCCCTTATTTGAAGTGGTTGACATGTCCTACTCCTGATAAAACATCGGTGCCTAAATTCTTCTCTGGCAACAGGGCCTCAGTTAATTGGTTAAGAGTGGGAGACATTAAGCAGTGAAAGGAAGTGGGCCTTGATGCTGTGTCTTCAGAGACTGAGTCATGATTGGCCTACACAACCATATACCTTAGCATAATGATAGCTGCTATACCAGACTCCTAAATTGTTCCTGAATTAACAAAATAAAAACTCACCTCTTGTTCAGATAGCAGCCAAAGTAGGTGTTTGACAGGCAAGGTTCTACATGGTAATTCATGGACGTCTTCTGGCTCTGTATCATATGTTCACATATTCCCTGACATCAGAGCACTTAGCCTCCTTCCAGCTGCCATATACACACACACACACACACACACACACACACACACACACACACACACACACACACATATATATATACACACAAAACAGATTGAGTGACCAGTGAGGGAAGAGGGGGCAGAGAGAGAGATCGAGAGAGATCCAACAAGGAGAAAAGAGCCACACTCTCCTTCTCTACTTTAGCATGGTGAAGAAAGTAGCTACCATGCACTCTGGTTGCATAGCTCTACTTAGATTCAGGGAAGGCTTAGACGTGTTGCCCTTTAGCTTGGCATTGTGGCAGGCACCTGTAGTCCCAGCTACTTGGGAGGCTGAGGCAAAGAGAATCACTTAAGCCCAAGAGTTTGAGGTTGCTGTGAGCTGTAATGCCATGGCACTCTACCCAGGGTGATATAGTGAGACTCTATGTCAAAAACAAAACAAAACAAAACAAAAGAAATGTCGCTTTTGTCTAGGAAGGTTCTTCTTATCAACCATTCTATACTATGGAAAGAGGAAAAAAAAACTTCAATGGGCGGCTGGTGACCTCGGCTGTAACTGCCCATGGTAGCCTTACTACCCTTTGGCAAAGATTGACTGATGTTAGCCATGTGACTGAATCTCATCTAGCGAGATTTAAGAGAATCCTTCTAGGATTTATTTTTATTTTGTGAATCCTTCTAAAAAATGTGTTTATTGAGGGAAAATATGCATACAAAATTTAACAGCTTTACCAATTTTAAGTGTACACTTTGGTGGAGGTAAAGGTATGTATATTATTTTTGTTTCTCATCCCCCTCCACCTCTGTTTCCTGTCCCTGGTAACCAACCATCTACTCTTTGTCATCACGAGATCTATGTTTTTAGTTCCAACGTATAAGTGAGAACATGTGATGTTTGTTGTTTTCTGTTTTGCTTATTTCACTTAACATAATGTCCTCCAGTTTCATCCATGTTGCTGCAAATGATAGGATTTCATTCAATGGCTGAATAAGATTCATTGTATATATGTAGCACTTTTCCATTATCCATTCATCCTTCAATGGGAACACATATTGAGGCCATTTTGGTTTAGGAAAAAGTTATCAAATTAACATATACACATATACACCCCCCCATCCCCCACCCCGTGCACGCACGTGTGCACACACACAGACACACACACTTATATATTGGTTCAAGTCTAATCTGCATTCTGTAGTTATTAGGCAGAACCTTAGCTCTTCCAACCCTGTTTGACCCAGAGTAACTCTATTTGTAGCTCCATTTACATGTAAACGCCTAGGAAAGATGTCATTTCCGTAAGTGTTTCTGCAGCTAGAAATATTTGAAATTGGGAGGATTTATGTAGCATCAACATACAGTATATCACCTAAGGCAGGTACTTTGAGGCTGCTGGGAAGTAAGAGAAGAATCACTGCAGTCCGTGGCTATCCCAGGTAAATTGGGAATGTCAATGTATTAGGTTTCAATAGAGGTGTCAGAATATTTGTCTGTTAATCACAGAAACCCAAACCAACAGTGTATTAAGTAGGATAGGAAAAAAAAATGTGTGATGTGTGTAATGTGTGTTGGCTTTTCATTATTAATTAACTTTTAGCACTCCTCCTTCAAATTTCATGTTCATGGTTGATACTATGGGTACTCTTGGATGCTGAGCTCCTTCTGGGTCCAAAAGGGTTGCCTGTGCTCCAGCCATAGAGTTTATGTTGAAAAGGATGCAGATCTTGCCATCAACCTTTGAACATATATTGCATGAATTGCAGGTTGGGCTTTTGATTATATCCATCAGCCAGAACTTGTTACAATATCACATCTACCTGTAAGGAAGTGATTCTCTGCCCATAAAAGACAGAGAAGTCATATTGGGAAAAACTAGAAGTTTCTGCCATTATGACTTTTGGTATTGTGAATATAAGTATTATGAGTATATTTCATAAAAAAGGTAAAAAAAATTTCAATTGGTCCTTTCATGGTTCAACTTTCAGTGTTTGCTCTAACAAAACCTCCTGTAGAAGATACTCTCCGTTGATAATAATTATTATTGAAACATGGATCTGTTTGTTAAAAAAATAAAAGTTTAAAATACTTGTGGTGCAAGAAACTAACACGGTGCAATAAGAAGCACGCACACACAGGGTCAACCTGCACAAAGTGTGTGGTGTATCTCATGAGCTCCTGGGATGAGACAATAAGGTATGTCCTGGAAAGATAAGTTCCTGCAAGATCTTGAATTTTATTTAGGACTAAGAGGATGCTTTGGTTGCCAGAAAAATAAAGGAGCAGATAACCCAAATGGGGGTAATAACAGGAGTAGAGGTGCAACTGAAAAGGAAGCCCAGTGGGAGGAAGTAATGGCCTCAGGGCACAGAGTACCTGTTAAGGAGAAGTGGAGGTGGAGGCAAAAGGAATGTGTGGGTGCAGCAGACTTTGATTCTCCCACAAGTACCTGTTGGCAGAGCTTTTGCATGCATCTCCATAAATTATGCAACCATTTGTGCTCACTCTGGGAACCAGATGAAGAAAACCAATTTATCAAACAGCTAAATGTATGAGAAAACTCCTTATGTTTTCAATGAATGGAGCCGGGTGCCATTACTATGGAAATCACTCTGCATACAATAATCTCACATACATTCTTCAAGGGAAACACTCCATCTTCTATTTTGGAAGACTTACATATCTTCAAAGAAGTGTTCTGAGATGAAGACAAAGGTCGTAAGGGGTTGTGAGGTGAAGCCCAGATTCTTCAATGCCTTTGCCTGGCCGTTTGTTAGATCAAACATGTTGTAAAGCAGGACTTCTGGAGATCTGGTTGAAGCAACTGGTTTTGTAGACGAGGCAAATAGAAGCAACTCCCACATCCAAGGCCAAGAATAGTTAGTTCAATCCTCTCAGGCCTCATTTTGCTCATTCTGCCAACACCAAGAAGCTCTAAGAAATACATCTTTAGAAACACAATGAGAAATCTCTTCATTTCCCCTGCTTCTTGACATCTTAAGCGCAATTCCCTGTGTCCTTTCACTAAGTAATTAAAGTGCTACATCCTAAAAAGGATTGAGCTAGCTTAACATTTTTGATCTTTAGAATCAGAAACAGGAGAACAAAATCACTTAAAGTTTGGTATCACACTCAAGTCTTCTATACAAATTTACCTACTTTTTTTTTTTTTAATTTTCACTAAACGTGATCAAGTTCTTTTCTGAACGGATCATGTATTTTCCCAGGAAAGACCGCACAGTGTTTTGACCCAAGAAGACAAAAATGAAATGTCAACATTAAGGAACCTCAAATAAGAAATTATGTTTTCCGCAGAGGTCAAATGAAATCAGGTCATTGGACACATTACATTCTAATGATTATTTTGATTGACCTGAATAATGGCCTGTCTTCTTTTCTTAGTTTAAGAGCAATTTTATTAAGAAAATGTTTTATTTGTATTAATTTAAGGGGTACAAGTACAATTTTGTTGCATGGATGTATTACACAGTGGTGAAGTCTGAGCTTCTAGTGCATCTATCACCCAAATAATGTGCATTATACTCATTAAGTAATTTCTTATTACCTAGCCCACTCCCACCCTTCCAGGTCTCCACTAACTATCATTCCACATTCTATATAAACGTGCATACATTATTTAGCTCTCACTTAGAAGGGAGAACATTCAGTGTTTGATGTTCTATTTCTCAAGCCATTTCACTTAAGATTTTGAATTCCATCCATGTTACTGCAAAAAGACATGATTTCATTCTTTTTTCATGGCTGAACATTTCAATGTGGACCTATAAAATGACTTATTTATCTAATCATTGCTTGATGGAAGTTTAGGTTGATTTCCAAATCTTTGGTACTGTGGATAGTACTGCAATAAACATAGAAATGAGAGCCTTGTTTGATTTTATGATTTCTTTTCCTTTGAGAACTGGGAACGGTGGATTGAAGAATGGTAATTCACATTTTGATTCTTTGAGAAATCTCCATACTTTTTTCCATAGATGTAGTACTAATTTATATTCCTACCAACAGTGTCTAAATCTTCCTTTTTCTTTGCATCCTTGTCAACATCTGTTGTTGTTGTTGTTTTATATTTTAGCAACAGCCATGTTGACTGGTTTTAGATTACATCTCATTGTTTTTAATTTGTATTTCCTTAATATTTAGCAATGTTAAGCATTTTTTCATATGCTTTCTGGCTACTTGTGTGTCCTCTTTTGAAAAATGTCTATTCATGTCCTTTGCCTATTTTTTTCTTCCTTCCTCCCTCCCTCCTTCCCTCTCTCTCTTTTGAGATAAAGTCTCACTCTGTCACCCAGGCTATGTTCATAAATCACTGTATCCTCAAACTTCTGGACTTAGATGATCCTCCTGCTTCAGCCTCCAAGCGGCTAGGATGACAGGTGCATGTTCCCATGAAATTTAAAAAAAAATTTTTTGTAGAAATGAAGTCTTGCTTGGTTGCCCATGCTAGTTTTGAGCTTCCTGCCTTCAATGATATTCTCTCCTCATCCTCTCAATATACTGGGATTATAGGCATGAGTCACCACACTTGGCTTTAGTTACTTTCATTATTACATGGTGTTCAATAAGCAATTATAAGAGCTTGCTTCTGAATGTAAAGAGCAGAACACACAGGGTATTATTCACTTTCAAAATAAAGATATTATCTAATTTTTTCCCCAAAGTTGATTATTTTGCAATAATTATATTATCTAACTTTCCCCCCCAAATTATTAGGTTATTAATATGGTTTTTAGAACAGCTTCTTCAACATGGCAATTTGCCAAGTCTCCCACTGTATTTGCCATTAAGCTTACTTTAACTCTACCAAAAAATGCATTTTGTCAATACATAAGCTTGTTTCCCCCCCAATTCTTTTCATTACACAGAAAACTATCCTCACTAAATATATTTGCAAGTAATTAAACATTGTTCTTTACTTAGCCAAAGATTTCAGAGTAAGTGAGTGACATGGAAAAAGCTGCTTAACTCACAGAATTCATTATAGTCAAACAACACCTATCATAAAGGCTGGTAAAGATGATGCATGATTTTGTTTTTATTTTTCTCTAGCTTAGAATGCATCGATCTGCTCAGGCATTTTAAGGAGTTAAATTGTTTTGCCAATAGTTATTTGAGATGCGACTAGAACCTACATGTTGATTATGTAGCCAGGAAAAGTAGAACAGGAACAATTATTGAGCGAAATATAATTGGCAGCAACTCAACCCACAAGAAACAGATAAAAATAAGTGAAAATAAATCATTAGTAATGTGTATGGGGTTTTTTTTTTAGCTCCCAAATACATTGTATATTTGTTGATCTGACTACATAACAATCTATGACTGAATATTTCACATATCAGTTTAGAAAGGCAATAGAAGTTTTCTAGAGCTGAATATTATGAAAATAGTTATGTAGTTGGTAGAAGTGATGTTTTATGTAATCTTTGGGCAGAAAAGACTTGGAGATATACTGTAAGCATGAGATCCCCTTCTAAAAATTATCAGACTGAAATTACATCTTAAAAACAAACAAAAAAACCATAAAAGACTCAGTCTTCAGTTTTTTATTTGTTCTTATGGACAGATATAATTTTATATTACTGCAATATAATTGTGACTTAACAGAAGACCCCAAAAGGAACTCTATCACAAATCACCATGAAATTCTAATTTTGCTGCAAGAAATGGAAGGTGCCCTGAGGGTGGAGGCAGAGATCAAAGCCAGTTGACTGAGATGGACCTCATGCGTTCTGGGGAAATGGACTATCATGAGTTCTCTATGTTTGGAATTGGAAGAAATAACTCTATGAGAAACAGCTTCCACCTTAACCAGACATGTACAGGTAGTTATCTGATGAACACTCAGTTCTGGGTCCTTGTGCCTTTATGCAGGGAGGAAAAATAAATAAGAGAAACTAAAGCACTGACCAACGTTTTGCAAAAAAAGACCATCCTGTCAAGCCTTAAAGCAGTCTTACTGGTCAATGAAAGGGCTTTGGTCTGGTTACGGACCCTTCTCTACTTTCTTGATGGCATGAGAACTCCTGAATGTTTTTGCAACCCTATGATCCTGAACTTACTTGGTGTTTCTCAGGGTTCCTGCTGAGGCCTCACCTCCCCATTGGTATGTGTGCTGTAGTTGATGCATCCAGTCCCATTTCCTCCCACTCACATTGAGTAGTGATATGGCAGCAGCGATGATAACAAAAGATTCCTTATGCATGTCTAAGGGAGTTATCTAAGAAGAGGTGTCACTGTTATTCTAATTTAAATTTAAAGAAGGTTATTGCTCCAATTGTTCATTTGGTGAGTGAAGACAATTAAAATAATAATTATCAGGAGGTTTTTCATTTGAATCTGTGTTATAACCTTGCATTCTGAGGCTCAAAAGATGCTGTTACTAGAGGGAGAAGTTATAAGTAGTTAAATTATTGAATTTGTTAGAGGAGGAGCAAAGAAATGGGGTTGAGACTGGATGCAGGGTCTTGGAGATGGGGCGCTGATGTTAACGTAAACAATTCTTGAGCAGAAGCTGACTAGGGTCTGATAACCACAGGCAAGTACCGGCTTCAATAGGCTTATCAACTATAAGCCTTACATGAACTTTGGTTAATTACAGTATTGATTTCATCATGGTTGAAAACTTTCTCCACCCTTAAAATCATCATAATGACTCCAAGACAAGTCTATGAAGATGAAAATGGGCGGGAACCCAATCTAAAAATTGCTCCTCATTTCCCAGATGAATAAGAGGCTCGACAAAGTTAAATGATTTGTGCAAGACAGTAACTGACAGACCTGGAATTTGCATTTAGGTGTATTTGATTTCAAAGTTTATCCTAGTGACCTGCTGCCGTCTTCCCTTTAAAAAGAGAGGAAAGCAAACATTTTACTTAGTAATTATTTTTGTCATTTGGATTCTCTAGCACAGTATATATTTATGAAGATATAGATAAATCAATTGCTTCACTCTGTGAAAGCCTAAAAACTTAGCTGAGAAAAAAAGTCAATAAATTGTGTTGTAATGCTTCCAAACTATAGACTATAATTGTTCTTCCTACTTGCATGCAACATTCAAAAGACAAGTGATAAAACTTTTATTTCAGGCAAGTTCCAAGGAGATAGTTATGAGATGACTCTTAGATTGGTTTATATTAAAATTCACTGTTTAAAACAATTCTTTCTTTATCAAGGAAGCAAGTAACAAATGCGGTCCCAGAGGTTCCCTTTCTTTCTTTTTCTCTTTTTATTTAACGTAGCAATTTTAACTGAACTGTTTAAATCCCCCAGATTGAATATCCAAAAATGGGTCCTTCGGAGGAGGAGCCAAGATGGAGGTCTGTAGCCAGCTTTCCGCAGAGGTTCCTGCCCAGAAGGAGAGTTAAAGGACAGAAATTTAGCAAGAAAGCCAATGGTTTGGATCTGAGCCAAAAGAGAAGGTCGAAGAATGCACATCAACCCTGCTGGAGTGACCAACTACCCCAAGGATACAAACAAAAGGTACAGAACACTTCACCAAGTGGAGGGGAGTCCCCTCCCCCATGAGAATGGCTCACAGTACACTCTATACCTCCATACAAACAAGCGAGCAGAGTTCTGACGTCCTCCCACTATACCTCACAGGAGAGACCCTCTAAAAACTCGACCTCCTTCCCCTACTAGGGTGCCATGGCACTCTTCTGCCAGGCATAAAACTGTATAAAGCTGTATATATTCTCTACCTGCAAGTTTGAACTCCTGGCACTCCCCTCCACTCTCACCCTGAGGTCTGGAGGTCTGCCCCCAACAGAATCCAGATTCTTGGACATTTTCTCAAGGGTTGTGGATGGGCATAGACTGTTGCTGATCTGTGCTAATTATCCAGCTCAGGAGTGATGAGAGGAAAGTGAGCTGAGAGGAGGCTGAATCTGGAGAGGCAGTCCCCTGAGGCATGGAGCAGCAGCCGCAGTGGCAGAAACAATGGCAGTAGGGCTTGCACCACTGGGGATGTTTTGAAGAGACACTCCAGTCTCTTGGGGTGGCCAGGGGAAGCCAGGCGGCTTCTCCAGTGGCAGCCACCAGCAGAGCAGTCCTGCTGCAGAGGTGCCATACTCGGGAGTGAAGGGTATGCCTGAGGAAGTACCGGCTGGGGCAGAGCATGAGGATTAGAATACACGTGCAGAGAAAGCCCGACAGAGACAGGTTTACTCTGCTTCAGATGCACCTGGCCCTCAGGGGATGAAAGCTGAGACAAAGGGCTGGAACTCACAGACTGAGTGAGACCTATTTACAGCCCAATGTCTAACCCACAAGGGAAAAATTCTGTGAACTTGTGCTGTTCTATCAGCAACATCAATCAGAGACAGGGCTGGAACTGAGTGAATTGCCCCAGCCCCTATTAAGTACCCAGGTTGTCAGGCCTCACCTGTCCCTGCCAAACAGTGACAGAGTCTGGTGGAGTGGCTGAGGAGCCACAGACCTCCCTGTGACCCAAGCAGGTGCAAAACTCTGGAGCATCTGCTCATTGGAGGGAACTGGATCACAGCCCTTCAGGGTTACCAGAGACTGGGTGTGACAGAGGTGCAAGGTGGGGAAGGAGGCATCAACCTCCCCAGACTAATTTACTTGCTGGGGGGCCCCTTTGAGCTCACAGAACATCTGAACAAGTTATACTAGAGCTTCCAGCAGACTCCTGCTATCTAGTTGCCAGAGATTTTTCATCTCTTTTATTTGAGGTTGGTGGTGGCTGGGACAATTGATTGGGACCTCTTCAACTGGGCCAATCACCCGAGGACTTTCCAAAGTGGTACCCTGGGTGTGTGGTAGTGGGAAGGTTTGATTTTCCTTTTCCAATTGTTGTCTGTGGGGGGTGTAGGGACCTACCTGCTGGTATTTCTCCACAGCTCAGGCTCCAACACAGAGTAACTGTGGGTTAGACAGAGGTTCTCTAGGGTAGACAGAGACCAGCTGAAAATAAGACAGAGACACTTAACCCCACCACACCAAGAAGGCCCCCAGTTTTGCAGACAGTAGCACTGTACAGGTCCTTGGCAAAACTCTAGGGGAAAAGGTACAGATACCAGTCCCAGCTTTCAGGCAAAGGACTGGTCAATCACTACTCCTAGAACCCCCAACCCAACTTATCCTTATCTGCTCATCCAGCCAAATGGTGCAATATAATCATGGGGCGGAATCAGCAGAAAAGCTCTGGAAACATAAACAACCAGAGTAGATAAACCCCCCAAAGGAACAGTTTGGCAGACACAAATGATGATCCTTTGCATAAACACATGGCTGAGATTTCAGAAAATGAATTCAGAATTTGGATTGCAAATAAAATCAATAAAATAGAGGAAAAGTTGGAATTAGAAATTGTGGGAGCATTTCAAAAATTGTCTCAAGAAGTCAAGGAATTCAAAGACCAAATGACCAAAGATTTTGACACATTGAGACAAGAAGTTGCAGCCCTTAAAGACCTGAGAAACACAGTAGAATGCCTCAGTAACAGAATAGAGCAAGAAGAGGAAAGGATTTCTGACATCGAAGACAAAGCTTTCAAACGCTCCCAAACCTACAAAGAGGAAGAGAAATGGAAGGCAAAAACGGATCATTCTCTCAGACAGCTCTGGGATAACTTGAGGAAAACTAATATTCCCCTTATAGGGATACCTGAAAACGATGAAGTGGCATCACAAGGCACAGAGTCTCTTCTTTATGAGATTATGAAAGAAAACTTCCCAGACATGCCAAGAGATTTTGAAATTCAGATAGCAGACAGTTTCAGAACCCCAGCACTACTCAACCCAAATAAGACATCCCTGAGGCACATCATAATTAAGTTCACTAAAGTTAACATGAAAGAGAAAATTCTGAAAGCAACCAAATGCAAGAAATCCATTACCTACAAGAGGAAGAATATTAGAATAACTGCAGATCTCTCTGAT